>PVJX010010522.1:0-20264 GCA_004027295.1 Dolichotis patagonum
AAATTGATTACACTGGGGACAAATGGGGAAGCCAGTCACATAGAAAGAAGGCATTCTTTTTTTTTTTTTTTTTTTTTTTTTGGTACCGGGGATTGAACTCACAACCTCATGCTTGCCAGGCAGGCGCTTAAGCCACTGAGCTAAATCCCTGGCCCGAAAGAAGGTATTCTTAAGGAGCAGTGACTCTTCCCTAGGGAGATGGGATGGTGACTCCAGGTTTCTTCAGGGTGATAGGGAACTAATTAAATATCAGTCCTTAGCATATGGGTGCAGGGCCGTGAGGTCGTGAGGTCGATCCCCAGTACCACAAAAAAAAAAAAAAAAAAAAAAAGGATATGGGTGCATTTGTTTGATCCTTTGTCTTGAGGCCTGACCCACAGCAGGAGGTGTCTGTCCCTCCCACAGTTGCAAGGCATCTGCACTGGCTCCTTTGAGGACCTAGCCCTGTCTCACTACCTATATTTCTAACTAACTCAGCTGCCTGTAACACTCTCATAAGAACAATAAGGGAGTATTGCCCTGGGATTTTGAGGGTGCATCTTTTTTTCTTTCTTCCTTTCTTGGTTTTTTTGTTTGTTGGTTTTTACCTTTTTTTTTTGGTGCCAGGGATCGAACTCAGGACCTCAAGTTTACCAAGCAGGCACTTACGCCGTTGAGCTAAACCCCCAGCCCTGTTTTCCACCTTTTTGAGACAGGGTCTCGCTATGCAGTTCAGGCTGGACTTGAGCTCACTTTGTAGCCCAGGCTGGTCTCGAACTCACCACGATCCTCCTGCCTCAGCCTCCCAAGTGATGGGATTATAGGCATGTGTCACCACACTCGGCACTTGAGTGTACAATTGCCAGGTGTGGTGATGCACACCTGTGATCCCAGCACTTGAGAGGCTGAGGCAGGAAGATATCAGTGAGTTTAAGACCAGCCTGAGTAACATGGTCATACCTCGTTTAAAAAGAACAGGAAAAAAAACCTGAAGGGTAACCCCAAAGAAATTTCAGATATAATCTCAAAACCAGTAGAGGCAGTGGCAGCTGCCTGCAGTTCTAGCACTTGAGAGCTTGAGGCAAAATCACAAGTTCAAGGGCAGCCTGTGCTACACAGTGAGACTGTCTCAAAAAATAAACAAACAAGAAGCTGAACGTAGTGGCACTCACCTGTGATTCCAGGGGAGGCTGAGGCAAGAGGATCATTGCAAGTGCAAGGCCAGCCTGGACTACATAGCAAAGTCCCATCTCAAAAATAAAATATAAAATAATAAAATAAAATAAAATAAAATAAAATAAATAAAATAAAATAGGGCCAGGAGTTTAGTTCAGTGGCACAAGTGCCTGCTTGGCAAGCGCGAGGTCGTGAGTTTGATCCCCAGTACCAAACAAAATAAATACATAAAATAAATAAAAATAAAATAAGCTGGGCCTGGTGGTGCACTCCTATAATCCCAGTACTCGGGAGGCTGAGGCAGAAGGATTGCTGCAAGTTCCAGACCAGCCTGGGTTACAAAGTGAGCCCAAGGCCAGCCTGACCTGCATAGTGAGACCCTGTCTCAAAAAGACAAAAAATAAAATAAAATAAAAGCTACAATGTTTAAAAGCTAAGAAAAATGCTGCAATCAATAACACTGCAAACACTCCATTCCATTCCCATGGTTTCACAGTGGCTCGAGTGTAGAGAAACTGGAGGTGAAACCCCAGAACCTGTAGGGATCCTGGCTGAGCCAGTGTAGAGGCCTTGGAGCCCTCTGCAAAGCCCTGGGCCTCGCTCTGACCGTGGTCCAGAAATCTGGCTTTTGGAGCTGCCTGTCAGCCACTGGGATCCCTGCCTGTCTGATACCCGGCACCTTCATCTGGATTTCTTCCTATAAATGAAATGGCATAAACTTTCATAGGTTTATAAAATGTATGAATTTCCTTCAGAGGGAACTATGTTTGTATGTCCTCTTCCTGTGTTTGTGTTGGGTTGCTGGCCTTTCCCATAAAGATTTCTAGAGTTCTGTAGCTTTTTTTTTTTTTTTGTGCCAGAAATCAAACACAGGACCCTGCACTTGCCAGGCAGGCACTTAAGCTGCTGGCTATATCCCTGGTCTCATCTTTTGTTTTGTTTTTTTTCCCAGTGTAAGGGATTTAACCCAGGGCTCTCACACTGAGCTGCATCCCTAGCTTGTCTTCTAAAATTCTGAGACAGGATCTCCCTGAATCACTAAATTACTGAAGCTAGGATTAAACTTGTAATCCTCCTGCCTCAGCCTCCTGAGTACTGGAATCACAGGCCTGTGCCAACACACCCAGCATCTCTTTTGAGTTTGCTTAAAATGTTCACTTGCCATGGAAAACCTTTTTATCTTTGAAAACACAGTATTTTTCTTAACTTTGAAACAGTCACGAGCTAGGTGCAGTGGCGCACACCAGTAACCACAACACTCTGGGAGGCTGAAGCAGGAGGATTCCAAGTTCGAGCCTAGCTTCCCTAACTTAGTGACTCGGCGAGGTCCTGTCTCAATATATATGTTAAAATGGGGTAAAAATGTAACTCAGTGCAAAGACCCCCGTTCGATTTCTGGTAACACACATGCGCGAACCCACACACACAAAGTTAGGAAGGGACAATTCTTATTTTCCAGTTTCAGTCTTTCCCATCTCTCATGACCCTGACACTTCCGTGAAGACTAAAGGCCACTCCTGTGTCACCTGTCCTCCACGTGTTTGTCTGTCGTTTCCACGTGGTCAGATTCTTTGGCAGCAAAACCGCCGACCTGAGGCTGCGCGTCGCTCCCCGGAAGCGAGCAGTCACGATGTCTGGCATGCTGATATCCCTATTTACCCAGGTCACAGGATTCTGGACTCTGCCAGGCCTCGCCACTGCCAAATTACTCCTGTCCCCTTTGTAAACAGTGACTTTGCGAGGAGATGCTTTGTTTGTTTTTATTTTTTTAAGACAGGGTCTCACTATGTCTCCCAAGCAGCCCTTGAACTTGCCATCCTCCTGGCTCAGCCTTCTAGCGCGTTGAGATTACAGAGCTACGGATTCCCATTTTATTCCATGGGTTATGATCAGTTACTCTCCTCTATTTATGGTGTTCAAATTTATTTGCTTTGGTCCTCTTTTTTATTATATTTTTCAGGACGTTATGTTTAGTCTCTGGTCCTCCCACAGGAGTCCCTTCTAAAGCAGACTAGGGCGTGGTCAACCAACTGTCAATCATGAAATCTCACATGCGCAGAACACAGTTCCCACACCTGGGCCCAATCAGACAGTGTTATCTTCAATTCTTCTGGCATAAAATCAAGGAGGCTTCTCATAGGATGGCTTTGATCTGACATCAGCCTGAAAAATTAGAGATACAAAAATTCCTGCCAGCAACTTCGGGAACACTGTGATCGCCTCAATTTCTGCTGTCTGTAGAACATTGCTTCTTTTCCTACTTACTAAGTGCAAAATCGCTACCTTCTTTGTATGTCTTACCCAATTCTTTGTTCAGGAGTGTCTGCAGAACCCCAGAATCTGATAACATCCACAAGCCTACAGCCCTGGCTGCTGGTCCCACTAAGACCTTGTGTAGGACCTGGCCAGAGCCACCCAGCCAAGTGCCCTAGATTCCCAACTTTCAGATCTGTGGAGCTAGGGTGGAACTTGGGCCTCATGTACACTTGGAAAGTGTCCGCCTCGAACTTCATCCTTAACCATGAATGTTTGTTCTTGTAAGCTGTGGAAAATTTGGGGTAATTTGTTACACAGCATTAACTAACTAAGACACATGGCAGTTTCACTGCCATGTGAAGAGAGTGTGCAATAGGATCTCACAGGCCTCTGTAGAACAGAACGAGAGTGCTCAGCCTCCACTCCCTTGGCCTGAACCTATACCTTGAGCCCAGCTATATGCAAAGGGTTCTGGGAAACGTAGTCCTCTGCATGGCAGTGAGACATAATAAAACACGTCTATTTGGCCTCTGCCTCTAGTACAGAGCTCTTAACACTCTTGGCCTTTCCTGTTGCATAAGGGCTGCTAGGAATTTGTTGTAATATTTGGTGTTTGACCCAATTCCTGACACAGAGCTCCCATATTCCTTACGATTTCCTGGATGCTGAGGGGAGGGGGGAGTTAGTCCTAGTGAGGTGACTTAGCTGAGCTCCTGGGTGGGCGGTGGTCACCAGCAGGACAAGGCCATAATTAAAGGCTGGAACTTTACCTCCATCACATCCCCCATCTTCCAGGAACTGAGAAGCCTTTACTGGAATTCTCCATCTGTCACACTTCCATGGGAAAGCCTGAAGAGAAATCCCTGAAAGCCAGCCACAATGGTGCACACCTGTGATCCCAGCACTCAGGAGGCTGAGGCAGGAGGAGCCCAACCTGGGCTACATAGCAAGGCCCTGTCTCAGAAAAGCAAAACAAAACAGAAAACTTCTAAAGAAGTTTGACAATGCAGAAGGAGAACAGCATATTTGGTAGGCATCTGACCTCACCCACCACCACTTCCTCCACACAGGTGGTCCCGACTTCTCCACTGTCACCCAGCCAAATGCCACCTCTGGGAGGGGACCAGCAGTCCCAGCCCACTGCACCCCAATGTCCATTTCTTCTTTCCCAGATTCTCACCAAAACGCGCAGAGTTGGGGTGGGTCCATTGCTAAGTGATACTTATTTGCCACCCACCAACATCCTGCCCACAAACCTACTTCCTAGAGAATTAAAAGTGTGCTTCGAAGCCAGGTGTGCTGGTACACAATTCAGCATTCAGGAGGCTGGGCAGGAGGGTTGTCATGAGTTTAAGGCCAGCCTGGGTTCCATGAATTCAAGGCTACCCTGAACTAGAAGAGGGAGACCTTATCTTAAAGAACAAAACAAGATCCCCAAAAGTGTGCTTCAGTACTGCCTCTGGGAATTAACTTTCTTTTCCTTCCTTTCTTGTTTGTTTGTTTGTTTGTTTGAGACAGGGTCTCACTATGTAGGCCTTGAACTGACTGTGTAACCCAGACTGGTTTTAAACTCTTGGCGATCCTCCCGCCTCAGCCTCCCTGAGCGCTGGGATTACAGGTGTATGACTCCACGCCCAGCTGGGATTGGTTCCTTGTAAAAGGCTCCGGAGCTGTGAGTCATCCTGGAGCCTGTGTTTTGTGCATGTGCTCTGGGTCTCCTGAGTTTTCTAGATTACACCCACTTTTGTGACCTGTTTTGCCCCAGTCCTAATCTCCCACCTCATTTCCTGCTGATCATAATCCCCCTAACTTTTTCCACAGGGGCAAATTTTATTCTTGTAGCTGCTTTCTGCTGCAAAGGACTTGGGCCCTACCTTCTAGGAACTGCAAACTGTCTGACTTCCTGGGCATGCGGGGCCTCACCGGCTGGGCTGGAAAAAACCCCTCAGAAGACACCAAGAAAAGTCAGGGCCTGAATGTCAGGAAGTGCCAGGCTGCCTGCTCTGGAGAAAGCTTGGTGACTTTGCCAGGAGAGTCCACACCACCATCTGGGTGTGGGTTTTTTTGAAGTCTTGAATGAATGAACCCTATTATTTGGGTTGAGGGGGCAGAGGCCAACCATGCGAAGGAGCAGGTCAGAACACTTCCTGGTCTGCTTTAATAGGAGAGCTAGGACAGATCTAGTAATTAGGAAGATTATGGTTTCATGCTATTATTTGGAGAGGTTTTCTAAGGAGTTTTATTTCCATGCCTGCTGCGAGGTGAGATCTCACATAAACTACCATGAGCCCAAGCGCTGTAGCCAGCAAGATTCCCCACATTACAGGTCCAGTTACAGGCGGAGTCCTGGCACGGGTGCCCATTTAGGCCAGGGTGGATCAGGGCGACTTTGCTTACCTGGACCCAGAGCGGTGCAGGCGCCTGGCTTCCTGAGGAGGAGTCTCGGGGCCCCCAGAGGCTCACAGGAGGAGCTTTCTTCTTTGGGGTGGTCATCGGTCATCACCCTCAGACAGTTTGGGTGGGGCTGGCTCGATCCTAGAAAGCTGAGCCAGCTCTGTCTCTGCCACCTCACTGCAGGGGGTGCAGAAGTCGCTGAAAAGGGGCTCTTGGTCTCCACAGCAGATATTGGGGTCCCCCAGGCCAGGAGCTGGCAGGACTTTGTTCCCAGCTTGTCGTGCATGGCCCAGATTGATGGATACTGTAAGAGCCCTGTGACCGGGGTCCACTACCCTGTCAGAAGATGGGGAAGGGTCCCAAGCATGTCTCAAAGTTAGCTAGTTTGGGGCTGTTGGCAATAACCAGAGCCAAGACTCGGAAGTTTCTTGGCACAGTTTTGCCAGTTTGCTTCAGGGTCTGGGCGGTGTTCTGGGCCTTTCGAGAACACCAAGCTCTCCGTGCTGTGTGGCGGCGCTTTGTTCCTAAAGCCCTTGCCGGGTCGGATGGAGGCTCCCCTCCACTCTTACCAGTAACATTCTCCCAGCAAGGAAGCAGGGCACTGGGGAACAGTTCCGATCTCCTGACTGAACACCCACCTTCGAATTGACAACTCAGAGCAGCAGTCAAGGAGCTCAGACTAGGGGCGCCCTGCACCCCAGTTAGGGTTGTAGATCTAGAGAAGGGTTTTCCAGAGAAGAGATGGAAACAGAGGAACCACCCCCGTGTCCAAAAGGAATTGAATTCGTCTACATCCGAGATCCCCACCCCCACCCCGGCTCCTCACAGGAGCCAGAGCTGCCCGAGGACAGGACGCTGCAGGTTGTCCCCAACCCTTTTGTCCTCGTCAGAGCAGGAGGTGAGGGAAGGTTCCAGCAGGCCCAGCCTCTCTCCAGGAGGGGGACTGTCACCTCTGAAGCGCACGGATCAGGACATCAGCCACCTGACACACAGGAAAGGGTCCAGGTGGGAGCCAGGTGCAGGTGCCCGTGTGCAGTCTCCTCCCCTCCTCCCTGAGCAGCCCTGCGTTTGGTGCTTCCAGCGCTGCAGTTGTGGTAGCCATCATTCTGGCTGTCTTTGGCTGGTTTCCTCTCATCCCCCTCCCCTTCCGCCCCCCTCCTCGTCCTCCTGGTCCTCCTCGTCCTCGTCCTCCTCCTCCTCCCCCACATCCTCCTCCAGATCCCGATTGCTAAACCCAGGGAAAGTCATGTCCAGCAGTTAGGTCATAGAGGCCTGGGACCCATCTGAACTAATTTGCACTGAATGTCTGGGGCTGGCAGGCTCATGACATTCTGTCCCATTCGTGTCTGTCCTTCATTGAAAGCTGGGTCCAAGTCTGTGTGCTTACTGAAAGCTTCTACTAATCTAATCAGCGCTAAAAGACAGATGGAGGCTGAGGCAGGAGGATCACCATGAGTTTGAGACCCACCTGAGTTACACAATGAGCTCAAGGCCAGCCTGAACTATATAGCGAGACCCCGTCTCCAAAAAAAACTGAAGAAGACAGCTGGATTTTCCTCTCTGCGCGGTGTAACCTCTGTCGCGTTTCCTGCCGCATCCCCCCACCCCCAGGCTGAGAGCAGACATCGTGTTTATCCCGCCGCAGGGCCGCAGTCCCAGCGGCCCCCGCTGGAGGAACAGCGCCCTCTCGGGGCCGTGTCCCCTGTCGCTCTGGAGCCGCTGTCCGTCCGCACATCTCCCAGTCCCTTCTAGGACTCTGCTCTTCTCGGATACAGCAAGTGGCCAAGCGTCCCAGCGTGAGGGCGGGGCGACCCATCTGCAGACCCCGAGGGGCTTCTAAAAATCATCCTCTGCATCTCCGGGTACCAACCGGACCGAGGGATCCTGTTGCCCCCTTCCCGGGCTCCTCAGGGGTGAGGGCAGCTTTGAGCGGGTGGGGGGAGCCCTGGGGCTGGGGCGCTGGCTGCAGATGGAGTTTCTGAACCCCTTGGGGAGGGGGCTGATTTCCTGGTCCGGGGATGATGGATAAGGAGATCTGGGGCCTCCCAGAGGCTTCTTTCACTGAACAGCTGGGGACATCGGTGTCCCCAGAGAGGGGCGGGGCCCCAGGATGGGCTTGGCAATGGCACCCAGCTCCTCTTCTGCGGCCTCCTCAAGCACCGTATCTCTCTGCCTGAGCATGAGGGATTTCAGGTCACACACATTCCTTGCCTTTTTCAGAAAACAAAAATCTCAGTCTCCTTTAGACTGATGTTTTCATTGTTTTCTCTTTTTGAGACAAACTCTCGCTATGCAGTTCAGGCTGGCCTTGATCTCATTCTGTAGCCCAGGCTGGCCTCGAATTTGCAATGATCCTCCTGTCTCAGCCTCCCGAGTGCTGGGATTACAGGCGTGTGCCACTGTGCCAGGTTTAGACTGACGTTTTGTACTTATTTCTTAAAATTTCCTAGCTTATCCTGGGGCTTAACGGTGAGGTCGCGCAGAAAGCTTCCCCTGGTGCTTTGTGGAGCCTCTGGAAAGAGAAAAGTATTTTTTAAACCTGCGGGATTTTGTTTTAGCTTTTTTTCCCTCTTTCTTTTTGTTTGAATAAAATGGATTTCAAAAAATACATAAAAGATAACAAATTAATAGCAAAAGTTTTAAAAACCTGAAGGAAAGAAAAACTAAAAGTTTAAAATACAGGTAAATACATGTCCTAAGCAACCACCCCCAGTGACCGCTGGCTTCCGAGGTGGTCACTGGGGGTGGTTGCCGCTGGCGCCATCTGTCGGCCGGTGTTGGGCATGACGTCTCCACCATGGATGAGACAATGAAGGGCGATTTGAAGTCCAAAAAGAGTGTCAGCAGTTTTCAAAACATCTTTATGCTGTTACAAAAACGTACAAACTGGGCGAAGTGATGCAGCTCTGTAATCTCATCTACCTGGGAATCTGACACAAAAGGTTCACCGGAAGTTCAAGGCCAGCCTGGGCTACACAGTGAGACCCTCTCAAAAAAAGAGAGCCGGGCATAGTGGCACCCACCTGTAAGTTCCGGCACTCCGGAGGCTGAGTCAGGAGGCTCACCATGAGTTCAAGGCCATCTTGGGCTACATAATGAGTTCAAAGCCAGCCTGAACTGCATAGTGAGACTCTGTCTCAAAAAACAAAAGGAAAAAGAATGTCATAATATCTGATACCTATAGGAGAGGTCGTCTGAAGTTGTTAAATAACCCAGACTGGACTCCAACTTGCATTCCTCCTGCCTCAGCCTGCCAGACTGCTGTGATTACAGGTATGAGCCATGTAATACCCAGAGCAATTTTTAATTTTGATGAAGTCTAAAGCAGGCAATTTTTCCCTCTATTTCTGCGTCTGGTATCATATTTAAGAAACCATTGTCAACTGGTGGCACACACCTGTAATCCCAGCACGCTGGGTGGCTGAGGCAAGAAGATCACAAGTGTGAGGCTAACTGTGAAAATTAAGTGACTTAGTGAGAACTGTCTCAAATTAAAAAAAAAAAAAAAAGGACTGGCGATATAGCTTTAGTGCAAATGCTCTGGGTTCCACCTCCAGTATTGGAAAAAACAACACAGGGTCTCACTATGTAGCCCTGACAGGCCTCAAATCTGCAATCCTCCTGCCTTGGTATCCTTGGGATGGCAGGTACGTACCATTCTGAGTTTATTTTTAGGTATGTGTGATGTGTTTCAGGAAAACCTATTAGATGAGAACCTTTGCCAAAGGCAGAAGTTGCCAGGAGACAGAAGAAAGAGACAGACAAATTCCAGGCTGCACAAAGTGCCACTTACCAGAGATTTACACTCAGCAGCATATTTCCTGTAGCAACAAAGCCGAGTCTGTGGCCTGAGGGACAAGGAAGGGAGTGACAAACTGAGCTATGGCCAGCTGGAAAGCACCTGGGCTTCCTGAAACGCTACTAACATGAAATACACCAGTCGATTGAGCTGAGCCAGGCAGAGCATGCCTGCAATCCCAGCACTCAAGGAGGCTGAGACAGGAGGATTGTTACTAATTTGAGGCCAACCTGGGCTACACAGTGAGTTCCTATCTTTAAAAAAAAAAAAAAAGAGGGGAAAAAAAGAAAGTCCTAGAGACAATGCTGAAACACATTTGCACTTTTTTTTGTTTGGTTTTTTTGTCTTTTGGGGACAAGGTCTCACTATGCAGTTCAGGCTGGCCTTGAGCTCACTTGGTTAGCCCAGGGTGGTCTCGAACTTGCAACAATTCTCTTGCCTCAGCCTCCCTAGTGCTGGGACTGCAGGCATGTGCCATCATGCCTGGCTCACATTTTTGTTTTGTTTTGTTTTTGAGTAGTTCAGGCTGGCCTTAACCTGACTTTTTTTTTTTTTTTTTTTTTTTTTTAGTAAAAGGAATTGAACTTTGAACTCACTTTGTAGCCCAGGCTGACCTCAAGCTTACAGCGATCCTCTTGCTTCACCCTCCCAAGAGCTGGGATTACAGGCGGGTGCCACTATACCCTGATGAGTGTTTTGTAGTTTTGTTGTTGTTTTGTTTTGAGATAGGGTTTCACTGTGTAACCCAGGCTGACCTTGAACTCACATCAACCTTCCTGCCTCAGCCTTGTAAGTGCTGCGATTACAGGTATATACCACCAACCCTGCCTCTGATCAGATATTTTAGAAGATGGCCCTTGAAATCGGGCATGGGGGCGCCCAGCTGTAATCTCAGCACTCAGCAAGACTCAGGCAGAAGAATCTCAAGGTCAAGAACAGGCTGAGAAACCTAGTGACACAGGGAGACCCTGTCTCAAAATTTAAAAGACTAGAAATACAAACGGCTGAAGGGTAGCTCCATGTGGTGGGTTCTACTCCCAGCCCCCAGCCCCTTCAACTCAGATCTAATATTTCCTCACAATCAGCCCAGGTTAGCAGCATCTGAGCTGTCACCAAGCCTCGGGATATCCGTCCCTGGGTCCTGGGGTGCCAACCTGAAGGGCCACTGGTGACCTTAACCTTGGCTGCTTGGCTCGGCCAAGGTGGTAAAGCGTTCCCTTTGATGTGGCTTGCTGTGACCCCAGCTACGCAGTTGCCTTCACAGGTGGAGGTGACGGGGTGTGTGAGGGGTGGGCCCGACCTCATCAGGAAAAGTGGGAGTGGAGGTGGGGAACCGGACACTACGAGGAAGGAGGCAGCGGCCAGGAGCCCAGGAGCTCCCCCTACAGGACCCGAATGCACGAGCATCTACAAAACCCAGCTTTGCTCCCAGAGGCCTAAACAGTTTCAGCCGAGAGTGTTTTGCTTTCTGCTGTGTGCAATGCTGATGGCAATGTGGGAAGACCATCCCTCCCGAGTAGAGGGGGCAGGGAAGTCCAGTCAGCAGCTTCCTGAAGAAATCAGGTTTCCAGAGCCAGGCTGCATGCGGTTAGCAGGCCATCAACCATGGCTTTCATGGGAGCCAGGTGTGCTGGGCACGCCTGTGATCCCAGCACTGAGGAGGCTGAGGCAGGAGGATCCTTGCAAGTTCCAGATCAGCCTAAGCAACACAGCGAGTTCAAGGTCAGCCTGGACTACATAGTGAGACACTGTCTCAAAAAAAAAAAAACAGAAACCAAACAAAAATAAAAGTCCCTCAGGGTCTCCCCTCAGCAAACTGGATCAGAGATCAAAGAGATCCAATCACACAGCCAAGGTCTGGGTTTGAATCACACTAGAGGCAGGTTTGGATCTGCCTGGTCCCGATCTCCTCTCTCTAAAGGTCCACATAGAAATGAGCAAAGTATCTGTGTGAAGTGGCCAAGATTAAGCCACACCAATGACACAGATGCATAAGGAGGACTCTATTTTATAAACTTCTTGTTGCTTTGTTTTGTGTTGTGTTGTTTTGTGAGACAGAATCCTATTATGTAGGTCAGGCTGGCCTTAACTTACAGTGTAGTCCAGGTTGGCCTCGAACTCCATCTTCCTGTCTCAGCCTCCCATGTGCTGGGATTACAGCATATTCCACCATGCTGGGTTCTGTTGTATAAGCTTCTTGATGCTCAAACATTCCAACAGCAGTGATCATCTGCTGTAATGACTGCAGGTGCTGGAGGCCCCCGAGGGACAAGGCCAGCTCAGGAGTGTCAAGAGATTCCTTTAAGGACAAGTCAGAAGCTGGGTATGGTGGTGCACCGCTGTAATCCCAGCACTCGGGAGGCTGAGGCAGGAGTATCACAATGAATTCAAAGCCAGCCAAAGCAAGCGTCTGAGACAGAATCAGCCTGGGCTACAATGGAGCCTGCACAAGGTACAAGCCATGACCCTGAAGCAGCACCTAGGGGACGAAGAGGAGACAGAGGCCAGGGATGGTGTTGAAAAACTGTCAGCCCAGCACTCCGGAGGCTGAGGTACAAGGATCTCCTGGAGTTTGAGGCCAATACATAGACACTGCCTCAAAAGAAGAGAAAAGGAGGGCTGAGGATTTAGCTCAGCAGCATAAGTGCCTGCCTAGCAAGTGTGAGGTTAAGTTCGATCCTCGGTATGACCAAAAAAAAAAAAAAAAAAAAGAAGAAGAAGAAGAAGAGAAAAGGAACAGAGAAAAGCACAGGGCTGATGGGTAGGCATTGGGATGGACGCCCACTGTCCCCAGGATGGTAGCTGGGAAGGGGCAGGGAAGGGGAAGTCGACGCTAACTCTTCATGGAGAGATAGAAACTGCTCCCTAGCTGAGAGACCATCAGGATACTGGGTCCTTGAAGACAGTGGCTGAAGGTCAGAATTCCTACTTTAAGACGCTAGGTCCTGAGCTGTGGAGATGACAGCCAAGGTTTTGTTCTTTGGCATTTTATTTCAAAACTGCAGCAAGGACAGAGAGAAAAAAATTAACGGCAGCGGTGGGGTCCGGCCTGAGAACGGAGGGATGCGGAGTTGAGGCCACGAAACATCCCTGACCCCCCAGGAGATGAATATGGAGTAGCAGGGGTAGGGAGAGGACAGCCGGTCCCTGCCCCTGTCACAGGGCCAGGTCTCAAAGGCCTGGACCCAGGTCTCATGGCTTTGGGAGTGTAGCAACCACCAGGGGGCGCCAGGGACCTGGGCCCTCTCTTATTGCACTTCAAATGAGTCCTGACAGGTCGGTTGATCCGAGGCTGAGGTGTGGTCCAGCCGAGCCCCGCAGTGTCACACAGTGAGCATCCACTCGTGGGCGCTGGTTCCGTACTGCAGGAAAAACGGGGCGGAGGGGGACGGGGGGCGGTAAACTACAACTCCCAAGAGGCCTTCGGGTACCCGGGGCTGAGGGCTCACAGCTTCCACCCCGCAGTCTCATGGGAAATGTAGTCCAACCCCCAGCAAATACCATCTGTCACAAGGGAGGGCGGGGCAATCCAGGCAAGGGCACACCGGGTTAAAGGAGTTCTGAGGAATTGCAGAGCTCCGAGGCGTTGGAAAAGGTTGCTCCAAACTCAGAAAGCCCAGCCAGAAGTGTAGTTCTAGTGGTGTTAGGAGTTGTACATGTTCACAAGAAAGGTGGTGGGGAAAGCCATCTTGGCTCAGAAGAACAGGAATGGCCCCAAAGGTTTATGGGAGGAAATTTCCTTGGGCTGGACGTCCTTAAGGAGTAAGATTTCTCAACCTAAAGGCACAGCTCAGAGCCTCAGGGCCTCTTGGGAGGTCAGCTTTTGTGGCCAGAGGGAGGGCCAAGATCCCTGAGGGTCATGACAAGAAAGAGACCCAGTGTTCTCAAACGGTCAGGAGGAGATGAAGGGGTTTCCTCCGTCCAGGAGCCCCAGAGGCTGCAGAGGCTCATAGGGAGGGGATTTCTGCCACCAGGAGAAGCAGAAGCTCTTGAGTAGTGGAAGTGACAAACGAAAGTGTTAGTTCCTGGTTCCTAGAGCTCCCAGAAAGTGTTATTTAGTGCCAAGGGGTAGTGTTCCAGCCAAAACGAATTCCTGGAAAACTTATTCAGGCTGTGGCCTAGAGGCTGACAGGAGGGACTATTATCTGGGATGGCTGAGGAGGTGCCAGGGATCAAACATCCAGCCAATTCCCTGTGGCTGCGACTCACCTGGATTGCCCTCAGCTCCTTCTGGAAGCGGAGGATGAGCTCAGGCCCATGTTCCATGGTGGGAATGTGGACATTCTGCGAGAGAAAGTGCAGCGAGGTTAGGGCGTCTCCACCATCTGCTCTCCTGTCCCCCACGGAAGCCCCTCCTCACCTTGCCTTCATACAGGATCTGGTGCACCGGGCAGACCTGGCAGGCAGTGCCGGAGCCAAAGATCTCCCGTACCCGGCGCTCCTCCAGCGCCTGCAGCAGCTCCTGCATGGTGATCTTGCGCTCTGCTACCCGGAACTCGCCCTTTGAGGCAGGAGAGGAGATGGCATGGTCCCCAGGGGAACCCCGTCTGCCTTCCCCAGAGGATGCTGAGGAAGACAGGCACAGAGACCAGGGGTACAGAGACTTGCCAGCATGCCCAGCCCCACCCCAAGGTGCCCCAGACCTTACCCAAGACTGGGCCAGGTCCAGCAGGCTCTGTCTGACAACTCCAGGCAGGATAATCCCATCTAGTGGCGGCGTCACCAACTCCAGGACTAGGTCAGGTGTAAGGAGGGGTGTCACCCACAGCCCGTAGCCCTCTCCCCACCCCACCCCACCCTCCGAATCCCTGGCACTGCAACCTGAGGAAAGAGGGAATCACCAGCCACTCCCCCCAGGGCCAGGGTCGGCTCACGGCTGAGCTCACCCCCGTCCTTGTGGGTCCAGTAGATGAAGATGTTCATGGTGCCGACCTCAGTGAGCTGCTGGTCGGGCCCATACAGCCAGAGCACCTGCTCACAGCCCCGCCTCTGTGCCTCTCGCTGCACTAACACAGTGGGCCCGTAGTTCCTGGTGACGGCAGCCTGGTCAGATTCAGCAAGGGACCCCCCCAACCCATCTCCCAGTGTGGCCCTAGCTCCCGGCTCCCGGCCCTCCTGCGGCTCCCCAGTGCCGCAGGCAGGGTCCCTGGGTAGGACGGGCTCCACTGCCGCCTCCTGTTCTCTGGATTGCACCCCACCTTTCCTGCTGAGCTCATCTTCCTCACGTGCCCATCAGGGACAAATCCTGAAGTGCCTCAGCCTTTCCAGTGTTGCCCGCCGTGACCCATCCCTGGACCCGCAGGCTGCTTCCGGCGCTCTTGGGGCTGCCCTGGTGAGGTGGCCTCTCCCCTCTCTGGCTGTGGCTCATCTGGTGCCTGTGTGCTGTGCCCCAACCTTCCTCCCACGGTTTGTCCACGGGTGATACTGAGCTCAACCTGGAGCCTGCACCCCGGTGACAAGGACACTGCCTCCCCATAGCGGGTCCCCCTGGCCACACAGAACAAGGCAGGGACAATGTCGACACTCAGACCCCCTCCCCGCCCCTGAGCTCAGGATCTGGGTTCCCCAACGTCGAGGGAACGGGGCACCCTGAGGTTTCGGGTGTTACTTACCCCCCCAGCTTATAGTCACCGACGCCCCCCATCCAGGCTCGGATAAACGTTGGGTCAGCAAGCAGGGAGACGGGGGTCATGGAGTCCCCAGGGAAGTAAGAGCCCACGGGGCAGAGAATGACGAACAGGAGTGCTTGCGTGACACAACCGACACCCAGTGAGGGCTGTGAGGGAAAAGGCCAGCGTGCGTGACTGGACGTCCAGGCCCAACTTCACACCCCCGCCCCTTCCGTTCCCTGAGCCAGGCCCACCTCATTGCCGATGAGCACCGGCCGCACGTAGAGGCTGGTGCCGGCCCCCTCGGGCACCCAGTCCTTCTCCACCTCCACTAGCCGTCGGATGCACTCCAGCAGCTCGGCCTTGTCAAAAGTCTAGGCAGAGCCCTCACACGTCAGGTCCCGGTGGGATCGCAGCCCACCCGCACATCCCTCCACGGCCAGGCCGCTCACCGGTAGGCAGAGCCTCTGGGCCGAACGCAGCATGCGATCCATGTTGAGCCAGGGTCGGAAGAGGCGGACCTGCTGGTCTCTGCCCCTGTAGGCCTTCAAGCCCTCGAAGAGCTGCGGGGACGGAGGGTGGGAGGCTCGGTCTCAGAGATACCCCCAGATCACCAGGGAAAGACAGCAGGACGGCACAGACACAGAGCAGGGGACAGAGGAACACATCGAGTTACACAGGCAGAGACAGGTAAGCTGAAGAGAGAGACAGGTAGATACAGACAGATGGAGACGTAAGAAAGCAGATGAAAGCTGGGGGTGGTGGGGTACACTTGTAATCCCAGCATTCCTGAGGCCCAGGCAGGAGGATCTCTGCAATGAAGCCTAGGTTGGGCTACACAGTGGGTTCCCAGGGCCAGCCTGAACTACACAGTGAGACGCTGTCTAAAAAAAAAAAAAAAAGAGCTGGGGATTTAGCTCAGCAGCATAAACACCTGCGTGGCAAGTGCAAGGTCCTGAGTTCGATTCCTGACACCAAAAAAAAAAAAAAGATAGGCATAGTATATAGTTCCATGGCAGAGCATTTGACTGGGTTCCATCCCTAGCACAACAAAAAACAGTAAAATTAAATGTCATCACTCTCGTGACACAGTCCTCACCCAGGAACAAGCCAGCATGCTGGGATTTCTACCTCGCAACTTCGTATTTGTGCATCTGGTCCACTAGAGGCTGGAAGAGCATTAGGGCCAGGACTACTCCTGACCTGTTCTCTACAGAAGCCCCCGTCCCCAGAACTCGGAGCGTACGTGCTTGGCATGCAAGGGGTTTTTGCTGACTTAATGAATGAAAAATAAGTAAACATACCAGTACATTTTGGGGGGAGTAAGGGGACAAAGGGCAAGATACTAAGACAAACTTTAAATGTGCACTACTTAAAACAGTATGACACTGGTAGATACAAATACTGCATCCAGGCTGAACAATGGAATATAAAAGCAACTGTCTACCTAGGAAGAAAATTAAATTGATCCCCCTGAGAGCTAGGATTTCCCCAGCCATTTTTTTAAACTAGAGATTGAAGCTCAAACTTGTGATCTTCCTGTCTCAGCCTCCCAAGTAGCTAGGATTACTGGTGGGGACCACCATGCCCAGCTACACACCAATTTGTTAAAAATTCAACCTAACCAAAAATTTAGCCTAGCAAACACAGTTTACGGAAAAGGAAATATAATGGCTCTTAAATAAGAAACCCATGCCTGGTGGAACATGGCTTTATGAATCCCAGTTACCACAGAGGCTGAGGCAGGAGGATTCCAAGTTTGAGGTCAGCCTAGGGAATTTAGTGAGACTGTCTCAAAATAAAAAAGAAAAGTGCTAGGGTCCAAGGTGGTGAGGCACACCTGTAGTTCTAGCACTCTGGAAGGCCGAGGCAGACCCTGAATTCAAGGTGTAACACCTCACCACCACCAAAATCCTAAAATAACCATCTTCTTTCATAATTAGGAGGCCAATGCACACTGGAATTCCTCTGAGAACCTTTAAAACCACTCAGGAGACTGAAAAAGACTTCCAAATTGGACGAGGCTTGCCCAACGTTTGGAGAAACAGGCTCGGATCTCCGGTGTGGAAACCCACAGTCCCACAAGCATGTGTTGTAACACTTTCCCAAACCATGGGAGGACCTCGCCTCCGCCCCAACCGCTCTGGAAACTGGGTGGAGAGATACATGCACTGGACTGCTTATCACAACTTTGTTCACAGTAGCACAAGCTGGAAACCACCCAAGCATCCTGGGTATCTGAGGAGGCGTCACCAGCGCGGAAAACTCCACTGCTGCCAGAAAGGGTGTTAGAGCCCACTGCCCGCCGTGCTGGCCCAGGTCAGACCTCCTCAACTTTCCTCTCCTGCCGGGTTTTGCTGCCCCATTGTTTAGTCCTCCATGGCTCCCAGCTCCCTTGGACAAAGGCCAGCCCCTCCAACAGCCAGTCAGCAGCCACACCCCAATCCCACAATTCCTCCTGCACACGGGATCTTCTGCCACCTGGGACTTTGCACTAGCAGCTGCCTCTCTGGTAGAAGGAGCCCCACTTTCAGCTTCCACAGAGCTCTCTTCTGGCCTCCTGCATGGCTGTGTCACATTACACAGAGCTCTGCCTGAGCTGCAGGGTTTTCAAGGACCCCACACCACCCAGCACCGGGGCCTGGAGCAGGGGAGGGCTCGGAACATAGAGGATAAATCCACGGAAAGAAGAGGCACGCAACAAAAGCCAGGTGTGGTGGCTCACGGCTGTAATTCCAGCGCTCGGAGGCTGAGGCAGGTGGATTGCCATGAGTTCGAGGCCAGCCTGGACTACATAGTGATTCATAGCTACCCTGAATTACATAGCGAGACCTAGTCTCAAAAAAAAAAAAAAAAAAAAAAGAAGAGGAAAAAGCAGAGTCAGAAGAAATGAGAGAGATAGAAATGCCCAACCCAATAGCCAGGCATGGTGGTGCACACCTGTAATCCCAGCACTGGGAGGCTGAGGCAGGAGGATCATTGGGAGTTTGAGACCAGCCTGGGCTACAAAGTGAGCTCGAGGCCAGCCTGAACTGCACAGCAAAAAGACAAAAAAAAAAAAAGAAAGAAAAAAAAAACAACCCAGGGATACACTTATCAAGAGACACAGCAAAGAGGAACTGCAGACAGGGGCAGGGGACAGAAGTCAGTTGCCTGGCCACCTGCAGGGAGTAGTGGAGGGCAGAGCAGGCCGGGTGCAGCATGAGGTTCTGGAAGGGCTGGATCCGGGGCTGGCCCCAGCCCTTTGCCCCGCTCCATTCTACCATCAGCATGTGGTCAGTAAACTTCTTCCCAAACACCAGGGGCTCGCTGGGGCTGGGCTTCTTTTGTGGCTCTTGTGTCATTTGCATTTGCAGGTCTGCAGCCTGAAAAAGATGGGCCACCCAGGTGTCCCAGGGTTGGGGGGGGTGGCTAGTTTCTAAACTGAAGAACTACAGCTCCCATCAGGTGCTGGGATCTCAGACCCACACAGGAGGACCAGACACCCCAGAAGCCTCTGGGAAACGATGCTCCATTGCTTTCCCTCTGCCTGACGGCAGTTTATTACACCACCCTATCATCCACCTTCACTTTGGGATGTGAGACTATTGGCAATCCCCGAATCAAGCTGCCAGCAAAACCCCACTCAGACCTGGGGGAGTCCAGGCCCAGCCTCCTCCCTCAGACCCGGGGGTCCAGGTCCCTGCTTTCACCTTGAAGTCGGAAGAAGCACATCTTCTGGCACCACACAGAAGCCAGGGGACAGGGAGAAGTTTCCGGGCCCATATCTGAGTGTGGAGAGCAATGTGTGAGGTGACGAGGGCAGTGGAGAGACAGAGCCAGGGCACCCCATCCCTCCTTCCCCCACCAAGGAGTTTCTTTGGGGCCAGTGTTGCAACCCCAGTGCATTTCAGAGCATGTGCCCGGCCAACCCTTCCCGAAGTCCCGTGGGGTCATCTCCCATCCCTCGAAAGCGCCAGCTCAACTCCCGCCCTCCTCCACACTGGGCAAAGTCGAGCGCAGGCGCCTCCCACCCTGGAGAACTTTGGCCTCAGCCTGAGAGCAACTCAGACAGAGGACGACGCAGGAAGGTGTTCAGGTAAGTGAGGGCCTCAGGGGGGTCCCCAGTCCTGACTTCGGTTAGAAAAGTGAGGGCCCAGAAACCACGTCCCCCTAGAACTCAACTGTGCGGCCTCGGTCCCCGGAGTCCAAAACTCTATGATTTCTGCTATTAGAGCCCAGGGACTCAGACCTCCTGACACCCCTACCCTGCACCTGGACTCCACTCCCTGCAAATCTTGATGAAGACCTGGGGCCACTGTGGTCACCCAGGACAATGCTCAGGTGGCCCTCATCCTTCTCCTCTCCAAGGAGGGCAAGGAGAACAGGTCTGGCTGTGTCCAGCAACATGATTTCTGACCTCACGATGTCCCTTTCCGGAGCCCTGCAGAGAGACCACTGGATCTTGAGGCTGAGGGAGACAGAGTGGCCTTTTCAGCTCCCACCCTGTGAGCTGGGACAGCGACACTGATACTGACAAGTAGGTGAGTCATGGGGAGTTGGGAGCTGGGCCACCAAACCCGAGATGCAGCCTAGGGGTACAGGTCGGGGCTTCTGGGATGATCAGTGTGCGCTGCCTGTGTGGCTTTTGGTGGTAACAGGCAGCCCACCTGGCCCTGTGGTCACACAGCTGCCCAGGAAGTGACAGGACACTCCATATGGTGGAGAAAAGGCAGAGACAGGATAGGGCAGCTGGCACATCATGGCCAGGACAGCAGATGGAGCCAGAAACAAAAAAGAAAGAAAAGGGACTCAGAGGGGGAAGTGGATGACACTGGCTGGAAAGGAGAGAAATCAAGGCAAAGGACTGGTAAATAAATCTGAGCATAAAGCGAGAGGCTGAGATAGAGGGAGAAGCCAGGCATGGCGGTAAATAGCTATAGTCTCTGTGCTCTGGAAGACGAGGCAGGAAGATCACTGCAAGTTTGAGGCCAGCCTGGTCTACACAGTGAGCTCAAGGCCAGCCTGGACGACATAGGGAGACCTTGTCTCAAAAACATTAAATTAAATTA
>PVJX010010522.1:20364-56849 GCA_004027295.1 Dolichotis patagonum
AAAAAAAAAAAAAAAAAAAAAAAAGTAAACAGGAAAGCCAGAGATATAGCTCAATGGTACAGAGCCTGCCGGCAAAGTGTGAGATCCTGAATTTGATTCCTGGTACCAAAAATAAATAAATAAATAAATAAATAAAAGAAGACAGATAAAAAGAGAGACAAACTCAAGGAAAGAAAGAAAGCCTGGAAAAATTAGATAAGTGACTGATGGTGGGACAAAGAAAAGCCAGGAGACAGGACAGGAAAAAAGAAAGAAGTAGACAAAGGTTAGAGTCAGGGCCTAGAGTGGAAGCAAGGCTAGTGAAATGAGGAAAGAGTGGGAGAGAAACTGTTTCAGAGAAGCTCAGAGCCAGACAGGATGGTACAGTCCTATAATCCCAGCACTCCAGGAGGCTGAGGCAGGAGGATCTCAAATTCAAAATCAGCTCAGGCAATTTGATGACTTAGCAAGACCCTGTCTCAAAATAAAAAATTAGAACCCAGGTGTGGGAGTGTGCACCTGTCATCTCAGCATTTAGGAGGCTGAAGCAGGAGGGTCACCCTGAAGCCAGCCTGGGCTACACAGTGAGACAGACAGAGAGACAGAAGAGATCAATCCAGGAGGAAGGAGAGGCAGGAGAACATGCCACACAGCTGGGCATGGCATCCAGGAGATTATAAATCCCACTAGCCAGGGGCAGCTGGTGACCATGGAAAAAGCCATCTTCATCCTCCTGGGTACTTCTCTGAGGCCAGGGCTCTTCTCTGGGCTCCAGGAGGACACCAATCATCCCTCACCCCAAGCCATGCCGGGTGTCAGGGAAACCATGGGGACAAAGTGCCACTGGCCTGCAGCCCAGTCAGGAATGACGAAGGTGCGGGTGGTGCAGGGGCCACAGCTCCATGACACCTAGGAGCCCCCTGTCCACGTCCCACACAGCCCAGGGCTGCTGTCCCCAGCACAGCTCACGAGTGTGAGCATGAGTCTAGCGGGGTCCCTGTCGAAGCCCAGCACCAACTGCCACTCTCCAGGGCTGTCCGCACATTGCAGCCAGGATGGCTCCTCCTCATAGCGCAGTGCCATCCTTGTTGTGGCCATGACTGTCCCTCTCTCAGCCCAGATGGGCCCTGTCCTATCCCAGGATTGTCCCAGTCAGTCACTAAGAAGCAGAGAAAGGGAAGGCGAGGGCTGCTGCTGGGCAGCCTGAGTCGACTCAGAGAAGTCAGGTGCAAACCAAACAGGAACTTTTCTCTCAAGGTCGCGCCGCAGCGGTAAAAGGTTGTAATCCCCGATGGTTTCCTTCTCCACTTAGAAACCCTGCTCAGGAACCCTGCTGCTGGACATGCTATCTCGTGAGCGTGGGTGATCCAACTCGCCTTCAGGACCTGTCGCCTCTCCTGGACAGGGGGAAGCTGCCTCAGTTTCTACACCAGGTGCTAAGCTTCGGATAAACATTGCACATATGTCTTCATCTACTTTCAGGGCCACCGACAGTCACTGCCAGCTCTTCCTTTTCACAAAAAAAGCTGCGATCCATTGCGAGGGGCCCGACCTCAGGTCGAGCTCTGCGCTTCCTCCACACCAGCCCTCAGCCCACAGCCCAGGCCCCACGCAGGACTCCTCCCTAATCCTCCAGGGCTGTGGTCCCCAAATCACAACCACACCACCCCAGGCCTGTGCCTCGCCCAGTACAGCCTCATCCTCTAAACTTCCCACTGCACACCTCCCAGCGCAGACCCTCTCTCATCAATTACCTCCCCCAGCGCATTAGCGCCTGGGGCTCCTCGCAGGGGGGAACCATCCTCTTCGGCGCGCCCCTCCACGGAACCCGAGGGCCAGGGGAGCTGTGCCAAGCCGGAAGCGCTGCGCTCCAGTGGTCCTCCCGGAAGTGCGCCCCTCCCCAGGGTTCCCCCTCCCCTAGCTGCGGGGCCGCGAACCCACCTGCCCCAGCGCGGCTGCGGCCATGGTCGGCGTGGCAAGTAACTGTGCCCGGCAGGGGCCCGGCCCGGAGAAAGCCGTTCCGGCCACGCCCCACTCACGCCCCTCCCGCAGGGACGACCGTGGCGGGGAGGCTCGGGCCAGGCCTCCAGTTCTCTGGCCCTGCTACCCGAGCACATGCACAGGAACAGGAAGAAACTGAAAAACAACCACCCGCCAAGCTCCCACCCCTGCTCCGTCCCAGCCACACGCACGCGAGAGCCTCCGTGCAGCGTTTGTTTATTTAGTTATTCACTAAGGCTGTCGTGGAGTGGTGCCCAAGATAAGCAACCCGGGATACGCCGGGGCAAATGCAAGGAGCAGAAAGCTCCCGTTGATCAGTCTTTTTTGTGGAAAGGAAGAGCTCGAAATGGGACCTTGGGAAGTGGCCCGAGGGGGTGCGGGGGGGGCGGCACGCAAGAGGAGCTTGGCTCTGCAATCTGGATACATCCTGTGTGAATTCGTAGTTTTTCTTACCATCGAGAAGATAGGTGCCCGTTGTCCCTGAGATAAAAGCACCCAGGGTTCGCCTCTTTCTAGTCCCTTTCATCAGTGACCCCCCCCCCATTTTCTCTGTCTGTCGGTCTGTCTCTCTCTCTGTCCCACTCATCTGTGAGTCTCCGTGAGTCCCTGATAACAGCCCCGGGCACAGAGGTCCCTAGTGACCACCTTTATGAGCATCTCCCCGGAGTTCAGGGCCCCAGGCAGTTACCCAATCACACTCTTCAGGTTCTGACCTCGGCCATTCAGACCTGTGGCCCTCAGTCACTCCTCAGCCACCCACTGTCCCCAAACTCCTCCATCCAGATCACTGTGACACTAAAAACCCAGCTCTGCTGTGTCCCCAACATCCGGTCCCTGGGCCATTGGTGCCCCCATAATTCTGGGAAATTCTCCCCAAATTCTATCCATCTCCATCCCCATCATGTTTGCAAATCCTGCTTCAGAGTCACTGTCCTTAACCTCAAATGGCCACAGGCCAGAACTCCCAAGTCACGCACCCTCCCCCGCAGATGTTGCTGTTTTTATTCCTCTGGCCCGAGTCCCCCCCCACCTCCTAGCCCGGGACGGTAAGGGCGGTGCCTACAGGCCGCCCCGCCCCCACCTCGGCCAATCAGCGGTTGCCGCACACCCCCGCCGGGACCAACCGGCGGCAGCCTGCAGCCCCGCCCCCTCACCTACGCTGCGCCTGGGCCCCGAGCCCACGATCCACAGTGGCATCCGGGGATCCACACACCCCTGGCTCTTCCTCTCCTAAACCCAGGCATTCCGGTTCTAGCCCCGTTTCCCTCTGACCCAGCTGTCTCAATCTTACTTCCCTAGGGGCAGCCTCCTTCTTCCTGCACAGGCCAGGAACCCAAAGGTCCTTTTCCCTTATGGCCAAAAATAGAGAGACCTTTTCGCTGCTTCTCCATTCTCTCCTAATTAGCGCTTAATTTACCTCCGTGAGGGCGTTTTAACTAGCGCCCAAGGTGAATCCAAATCGCTCTACCTGGCGACAGGTATTAGCAACTGGGCACTGCCACAGGGCGGGGAGGGAAGCTGGGTCCCAGGGTGCGGGGAAGTGGACGCAGGGGTGGAAGCTTGATGTGGCCAACTCGTGTAAAGGGCAGGGAATGAACTCAGCGATTCTCTGCATGGGTGCAAGTCGCTTTGATGAGAACCGGGGGAGGCGGGGCCGGGCAGGGCTATCGGGACACCTAAGCAGGCTTCAAGTCTATGGGGCAGGGGGCTGCGCCTGGGGGTAGGTGGTACAGGCCGAGGACTGCCTTGGGAAGTCAGGAGGAAGTGTGGGGACTTCCAAAGGGGTGTCCCGATTGGCTTTGCTGCCGTACCCCAGCTCCGCGCCACCCGTCAGACGGAGCTCGATGCCTGTGCAGAAGGTGGCTTCCGAGGCCAGGAACACAGCCGCGGCGCCCACCTCAGCGGGTTGGCCCATGCGGCCCAGGGGCTGGGGAGAGAGCGCGGAGAAAGGGGTTGGGAGGGGTCCCGGGAACGCCCCTGGATCGCCACTCGCCCAGGCCTGCTCTGCTTTGCACCCACCTGAGCCAGCACCCCCTCCAGGATCGTGGCCTGGGGGTCTGGAGAGGAGGCTGCCAGCGTCTCCCACAGTGGGGTCCAGATGTTCCCTGGGGAGATACTGGGGAGTGGGAGCAGAGGGCATCACAGATGCGGCCGCGGGGCTCGGCCCTCTTCCCAGCGGCCCATGGGGCTCTAGCCCACTGGGAGCTGCTCACCAGTTGACTCGGACTCCGTACTTGCTCTCATCCAAGGCCAAGGCTTTGGTCATGGCTGTGACTGCCCCCTGCAGAGAAGCCAGGGACAGGGTCAGGTTCCAGAAGATAGGGCCTCATCCATCTCCCCTCTCCAGCCAAGGAGACCAAGCAGGGGCAGCGGGATGGAGAAGCCTCACCCTCGCCACAGACTGCTTTCAAAGGCACCAGGCTCTGTGGCTTGGGAAAAACTGGGGCAGAACTGTTTGTCACCAGTTGCTCCTTAGGGGTGACCCTGGGAATTAGATGTAGTACTTTCCCAGGCTCCTCCATGCAAAGAGTCTGGGCTTGTCACAGGGTTTGTTGGGGCAAGTCTGAGGCATGAGAGTTGTGCATTTAAGGCCAATGTGGGCTACAAAGAATAACCCTGGAGCCCATCTCAAACAAACAAAACAAAACAAAAATTATGGTGGCGTAAGCTTGTAATCCCAGCAAGTGGTAGGCTGAGGCAGGAAGATGACTGAAAGTTCAAGGCCAGCCTTGGGTACATAGTGTATTCAAGGCCAGCCAGAACTACAATAGTATAGTGAGTCTAAAAAGAAGACAGAGCCAAGAGGGTCCCCAACGCCGTCTGCATCAGTGTTCCCTTGGTTAAACTTAGGCTTCTTCCCTCCCAGACCTGACACAACCAAATTCCTCAGGAAGCTGACAGTCCATGAAGTGGCTTCACGGAGAGCACAGAGCAGGAGTGTGATCCCTAGAGGAACAGGGGACAGGTGGAGACAATCTAAAGAATGTTTAGGCAGCCCCCTGGGGACCCTTTCTGTCCCTTAGAAGCTTTCTTTCCCCCAGTAAATATTTTCTACTCTTGAAAAACACAAAAAGAAAGAATGTTTGAACTAAAAAAAAAAAAATAATAAGACTGAGCCCATACCCGTGGGATGGGGTGTACCCTTCCTGGGGTGAGTTGGGGCTTCTGCATCCCCCTTTTTTTCTGTTTTTTGGTACCAGGGATCAAACTCATGACCTCGCACTTGCCAGGCAGACGGTCCTACCCGCTGAGCTCAATCCCCAGCCGCTCCACTCCTTTAGGGAAGCAGAAATCAATCGCTGTCCCCCCTCCCCGCCCCATGGTCTCAGAGCTCTCAGCGCCCTCTTGTGTTCATCCTAAAATCTGCCCGATGAACCCTTCCCGCACCGCTTACTGACGAGTCCTGCAAACTTTTTCTACCACGGGAGTCAGCGAACCCCGCAAGCTTTTTCTACAGAAGCGCTCCCTAGGTTCCTCGTCTCAGTTTTAGAGACGCCTCAGACCCAACCCAGAGACAGGAGGGACGCAAGGCAGGGGCAGGGGCTGCCATACCTTGGTGGCCACGTAAGGCAACGCCTGGGTCTGGCCGATGGCCCCAACCAGGCTAGAGATGTTGATGACGTTTCCCTGGCTCTTCCGCAGGTGGGGGAGGGCGAGCTAGGGACACGGAGGCAGAATCAGCCACGGGTACCCCGACAAGGGCAAACCACACCTAGCACTTTGTGTGGTTTGCCCTTGTGTCGCTGGGTCTTGGCACTTAGGAATCTTTCCTTGTGTAGAAGGGAATTTGTTTTGTTTGGGTTTGGTTTTTGGAGATGTGATCTAGCGGCTGGTCTTGAACTCCCAGTGATCCTCCTGTCTCAGCCTCCCAAGTGCTGAGGTGACGGGCATGTACCACCATGGCAGCACTACAATTAAATTTTGTACTCTCTCTCTCCCTCTCTTTCTCTCTCTTCCCCCCTTTCTAGGTGCCTGACCCCTTTAATTTGAGACACCAAGCTAGGGAAAGCCACAGAGAGATCCAAACCGCTATGTATTTTGCAAAAATAAAGGAAGGGCTTGGAGGGGAAGGTTTCTCTGTGCTCAAAACAGAAGCAGAGCTGTGGTGGTGACGAACATCTGTTATCCCAGCACTCAGGCGACTGAAGCAGGAGGATCACAGTGAGTTCGAGGCCAGCCTAGACTACACGGTGAGTTTAAGGCCAGCCTGAACTACAGAGCCTGTCTCAAACAACAACAAAATCCAGAAACAGAAGTGGAGACCGAAGTGAATTAGGACCCATTTTCTGTGAACTCCGGCCCCGACTGTCCCCACTCCTGGTACGTGGGACAGGACACACGACCTTGGGTGAACTCAAATTTGATCCTCCCTGTTGCCTGCCTTGGGGAGCTGAGCTGATCGGGGTGGGGCCTGTCCCCAGCACCCAGTGAGACTCACAGCAGGCAGCTGGGACACTGTTGCAGGGGGACCTAAATGCATGCCCTCTCAGGCTTACTGTACCCCAGTTCTGGTTTTGTTGCATTTTTTAAAAATTTGAGACAAACTCTTCAATGTAGCCCATTGAATGTGTAGCATCTTGAATGTGGAGTCCTCCTGCCTCAGCCTCCCATGTTGCCAGGATTACAGGCCTGTGTCACCACACTCTGATCCCCTCAGCTTGCAAGAGTTGGGAGGCGCTTGGCCATTGACAACCGGCTTCTTGGGCTGGGGATTTAGCTTAGTGGCTTAAGTGCCTGCCTGGCAAGCGCGAGGTCGTGAGTTCAATCCCTGGTACCAGTACCAAAAAAAAAAAAAAAATAGGGCTGGGGATTTAGCTTAGTGGCTTAAGTGCCTGCCTGGCAAGCGCGAGGTTGTGAGTTCAATCCCCGGTACCGGTACAAAAAAAAAAACAAAAAACCCCGCTTCTTTTAACTCTACCCGAGCCCTCTCTGGAGCTCCTGACCCCCTCCTGGATACACTTCCTGCCTCCAAATCCCTTCTATGAATGTTTACTGAGCACCGACTATGTACGGACACCATGGCAAAGGCCAGGGACACTGCAGCCGTTGCTTTCTCCCCATATGGAGGTGGGGCACACCGGAGGCGGAAATATCAGGGGGGCCTGGGCGTTGCTGGGATGAAGAGGGACTTGGGTAGGTGCATTCAAAAAGCAATTTGGCAAGGAGAAAACTGAATACAGACACAGAGGATGGGGTGAACAGGAGGGACATGGGGAGAACTTGTCAGGCAGAGGGAACAGCAAGTGCCAAGACCCTGGGGTAGAATGGAACCAGTATCAGGGCACTAAGATCAAAGAGGAACAGGGCTAGGGCATGGGAGGCCTTGAAGACCGCCGCTTCTCTCCCTAATGAGTGTGACTGTCCTAGAGACTGAACCCAGGGCCTTCACACACTGAGCTGCATCCCAAGCTCTTTTTTAAGAAATTCTTTTATTTTGAGACAGTGTCTTGCTAAGTCACTAAATTCCTCAGACTGAGCTGGAACTTGTAATCTTCCTGCCTCAGCTTCCCAGAGTACTCGGATTATAGGGTACTCTACCAGTTCGCTCAGCTCCCCTTTTGGTAAATTAGTGGAATCCCCAGATGTGGAACCTATTGATACAGAGCGTTGGTGTGTGTGTGCGCGCGCGTGTGTGTGCAACTGTTAGATACAAATGAGGGGCATATGGGTAAAGAGAAAGAATTCTCTTTCTTTCTCTCTTTTTTAAAAAAAATTTTAAAGAGAAAAAAACAAAATTTCAAAACAAGATAATTAGAGGGTAACAATGGTTAACACACTGTGTAGTTTTACCTTTAAATTAGTTACTCAGAGTATAAGATATCAGCATTTAATCATCCAAACAATATTAGCACAAACCTTTCTTTTCAATGAACTAAGAGAAATTAGTAATATAACTATCTTAACTATCATATATACATTATATATATATATATATACAAACATTTTTTATCTTATGTACTCTCTCAGCTTCTCACTCTAGGGAGACAATACGATGTTTACACACATGTGTCTGGTTTATTTTACTTATGAGGATGATCTCAACTTGCATCCATTTACCTATAAAGTTCTCCAGTTTATCCTTCTTTATGGCTGAGTAGTACTCCATTGTATAAATATACCACATCTTGCTTTATCCATTCCTCGGTTGAAGGGCATTTAGATTGTTCTTTCTTTAACTTTAAGCACTGCTGGACGCGGTTATGCCTGTAATCCCAGCACTTCGGAGGCTGAGGCAGAAAGATCTTGAGTTCAAGGTCACTAGCCTGGGCTAGGTAGCAAGACCTTGTCTCAAAACAAAACAAAACAAAACAAAACAACAAAAACTGTTGAATTCCCTAGTGATTCTACCGAAGCTCGGCGGGATCCGCCCAGGCCTGCGGCTGCTCTCCTTGGGCAGCCGCGTCTCCCATCCTCTTTCTTCAGCCCTGTCCCTTGCCTTCGCGCTGCTTCCGCAAGCCGGGTCGGCTCAGGAGGCAGGAATGAAGCCAGGGACCTGTCCGCCCGACAGGCGGACCATAGGGAGCCCTGATAGCTTCATCAAAGCCAACGCAGAGCCTGACCTCTCCATACTAAAACTGAGTGGATGTCGCCGCACGCAGGGCAACGACGCAGGCCATTCCGCGAGTGGCCACCAGAGGACGCCTGCTGCTCAACCCGAGCTCACAGCTCCAGGTCTAAACTGAGGCCATCCAGCGCCTCAGAGGTCCTGGGACACCTGCACTCCTACATGCCCTCTGCCCTCGCTCCCGCGCTGACTTGTAGTCCCGCTGATATCCAGGTAGCCACAGCCAACCCCAGGGCCTTTGCACCAGCTGCTCCTCTGCCAGAACCAGTCTTCCCCATACCTCCTTTCAGCCTTCCTTACAGGCTTCCTGATTCAAAATACCACATAAACTCATCTTTAAGGAAACCCTAACTAACCATGACAGTCATGATGGCCAATGTCTGTAATCCTAGCACTTGAGAGGCTGAGGCAGGAGGATTGCTGTGAGCTTGAGGTCAGCCTGAACTTAGTAGTAAGATCCTGTCTCAAAAAAACAAAACAAAACCAGAAAGCCCTAGCCAAAAATATAAAAATAAATTAACACATAAAAATTAAAAGCCAAAACAACCCTAGCTAGGCAAGGTAGCACACTCCTGTAATGCTAGTACTCAAGAGGCTGAGGCAGGAGGATCACCATAGAGGCCCGTCTGGGCTACACAGTGAGACCCTGTCTTGAAATCAACAACAACAAAAAATAGAATTTCCTGAGAAGGCTGGGCTGTGTCACTACACAGGTGGCTTTGGCTGGACAGAGGGCTTTTCACTGCCTGGTGTCAACAAGAAACGGGGTCTTTGGGAGGAGAGCAAACCAAGCAAGGGAAGACATGGGCTCTGGGGTGCAGCAAGGCTTGCAGTGCAGTGGTCGGGGCCAGGAGCCGCCTTACCTTGGTCACAGTGTAGTAGCCCAGCAGGTTCAGCTCTAGCAGCTGCCGGAAGTCCTGGGCAGAGGTGTCTTCTGGCCACTGAGCCAGTGGATCTGAAGAGAGGAGGGAACAGCGATGGGGAAGAGGAAGGCATAGTACCCCCGAGGCCAGAGTGACAAGCCAAGGGCTGCAAGCAGCATCAGAGTTAAGGAAGAGAGCTCTTCAGGGAGCCGGATGTGGCGGTGCACACCAGTGACTCCAGCAATTGGGAGGCTGAGGCAGGAAGATCGCAAATTTGAGCACAGCCTGGGCAACTTAGCAACTCAGAGAGACCCAGTCTCAAAAATAAAAACTAGAGAGGGGCTGGAGCGGCAGCTCGGTGCAAAGGCCCAGGTGGGAGGAAAGGTGGGAAGAAAGGGCCCAGCTTCTCCAAGGCACTGAGACAGTGAACAAAGGGACACAGAGTTGCTGGGCGTGCTACCACATGGCTCTAATCCCAACGCTTGACAGGCTGAGGCAGGAGGACTGCTGTGAGTTTGAGGCCAGCCTGGGCTACACAGTGAGTTCCAGGACATGCTGGAACACAGTGGGACCTTGTCTTGATAATACAAAAAAAATAAAAAATAAAAATAAAAATAAAATAAAGGGATAGTGAGCTGGGAACAGGACCGAGGGAAGAGAGTGGCGGAGACGGGAGGCTTGTCATCCCCGCAACGGCAGAGCAGCCACATCCTCCTCCAGGGCTCCAGACAGCCACCCAGCACACACTGTCCCAAACCTCCTCAGCATTGTCTTGCCGCCTTCTTCCAGGCCATGCAGCCTGTCCTTACCCTTCCCAGCAGGAACGACCGGACAAGTCACCATGAGCAATGCCTGATCAGACGACACTGTTTGCCAGGCCTCATGAAGCTGAAAGATGACTCAGTGGATAACTCCCTGTGCCAGCCAATGGTCACAGCTGTGTCAGATGTGCAAACATCTGGGCACGGACACATGTGGTCCTAAATTCTGCTACACTCAATTTTCTTTATTCTAAAAGCAGCCAAAGCCTTAAGGGACTTGCCCAGACTGGCCCACTAGCGAATGCCAGAGTAGGGATTATTCTGTTTGTTTTTTAAAATGTTTTGGTTTGGTTTTTTGAAACAAGGTCTCACTATGTAGCACAGGCTGGCCTCGAACTCCCAGTGATTCTCCTACCTCAGCCTCCTGGGCGCTGAGATGACAGGCGTGCCCATCAGGGCCATCTTGAGAGCCAGGGTTTCAGGCTGGGGGTGAGCCTTCACAGCTGCACTGTCCCATCCGAGGGAACAGAGAGGGACGCAGTAGGATGGGGGGGTCGGGGCCAGCGAGAGGGGAAGCTGAGGTGCAGGAGGGTGTGGTGGAGCCAGGAGGTGGCCGAATGGCCGGGGAGAATGGTCATGGGGTCTCGATACTCACGGTAGCCAGCGTTGTTGACCACACAATCCAGACGGCCAAATCGGCGAATGGTCTCAGCAATCAGGGTCTGAGGAGAGAGGTACAATCCTGGAGGGCGGCAGGGCCAAACTGCAAGGGGACAGGGACACGAACCAGGAGATTGGGGCGAGGGCGAGGGACACACCCAGCGCTGCCAGCTTGGCAGGAGAAGAGGAGGCTGCAGCCTGGGATGGCCAGAGCCAAGGTACAGTCATCACCTGAGAAACCAGAGAGCAGGGGACAGAGACCTGGAAAAAGGGGACAGGGACGTGGGGGCTGGGTAAGCAAACGATGTGCACCATGTGTGGTGGTGTGCACCGCCACAAGACAGGAAGGCAGGAAGCCATACACAGGAAGGGAGCTGCTCCAGGAGACAGACTTCGAAGGGCTCAGTCACTGGCACCCGTGTGACAGGTATGGCAGGGGCCTTGGAGACATGGAGAGAAAGGACAGTATCCAGGGCCAGCAGACAGGACAGCAGCAAGAGAGAGGCCCGCTGTGACACAGCTAGCTGGGGCGTGGGGGTAGAAATTGCTGGAAGGGGGGGCGCGAGGCAGAGGCGGGCTCACCCGCAGATCCTCCTCCTCAGTCACATCACAGGGGATGAAGACGGTGCCCGGGAGCTGCTGCTCCAGGACCCGGGCACTGGACTCTGCGGGGACAGAAAGAGGTGCTGGAGCCAGGGTCAGAGGAGGAGCCAGGGCCCAGACCCCCGGCTCTGAGGGAGGAGGGTTAGGGTAAGTTAGGGACCCTCACTCACCATCCTTGTCGCAGATGACGACATGTGCCCCACTTTCAGCTGCAAGGAGAGAACTGGTTGTCCCCGCGGGTCATCACTCAGACCCGTACTCCCCTCTTGTGGCCACGTGGAGTGGGACCAATATCGTCCTCCCCTGGTGACCCTAAAGTCTCCTGATGAACCCGGGGACAAAGGGCAGAGACCTAACACACTCTCCCGTTGGCCTCACCAGGTGACTGCTGGGGGCCTCTTGAGCCCCCATTTGTGGGTTCCCCAGTCAACCCCAAGCTCAGATGCACAAGTTCCCTGAACTCTCCCCCCCTCGGTAACCATAGTAACAGCCCCAGAAAGTGAGGCATTTGCTTTGGACAGCAGGCCAAAAACTCTGGCCCTGGGCCCTCACCACACACCCTCCCTCGGCATTGAAAATGCACTTTGCTAAAAGCAGAATCCAGACTGCAGTCTCTTCTTCTCACTCTCCTAGTCACACCCCCCCCCCATTCCTATTAACCCTGCGAAAGGCCCAGCACCAGACCCCTGCTCACCGAAGGCGCGGACGATCCCGGCTCCGATGCCGCGCCCGCCCCCGGTCACGACCACCACCTTCCCTGCGTAGCGCGTTCCCGACGCCATCCCGAGCCAGCAGCCTGTCCCGGGGTTTCTCCCCACCTCCGCTGTGTTGGGGCCCTGAGATCCCAGCGTAAATAAGGGCCGAACCCTGGAACCCAGCCCTGGGGGCGTTGCGGGGAAGACTAGAGACCTGGGGAATTGGTCTCCGCCTCCTCCCTTTGACCTGGGGATCCTGGCCCCCAGCCCCTCCTTCCCGAGTTTAGGATTCCTTAAATCCGGCCTTTTGCTCCCATCCGACCTAGGATTCAGATTATCTATCTATTCCCTCCTGTGTCAGGATCCAATAATTTAGGGTCCCTACCACCTACCACCTAGGGCCCGGTTCCTTACTCCCTCAGAACCCAGCCATCCACGATTCTACTTCCACTCCTTAGAAGCCGCGGCATCGTAACCCCAAAACAGACAGAAAACTACTCACTGAAAGTTCAAAGTTTTAATCCAAATTTGGATAGAGGGCAAAACCAAATTAAACAGATACAAACCAGACACCTCCCAGGCCACACAGGTGGAGACCAGACCACGCCCCCAGGTCCTCTGAGTGGTCACAGATCTCCGAGCCCCAGGCCACGCCCCCTCGGTGAAGCAGGTCAGAAACTGGACTGCAGCAGAGTGACCCTCAAAGGCCACGGCCCCTCGTCCTGGTTGGCGGCTGGAGGGGCGTTCCCCGAGTCCCACGTGGACTCCCAGGGGGCGGGGCCTCCGCCTCGCCCACTTCCGCGCCGGGAGAATCCAGTGGAATCGGAGGAACCGGTGACTGCGGGGGATCTCGGAGGCGAGGTGACCTGGGGCGTGGGGTCCGACTGAGCAACAGAAGGGAGAGGGCCTTCGCGACAGTCCAAATTCCCACCTGGAGAAGCTGAGTGGGGAATGAGATCCGCAAACTTTAGGACTCAGGACTCGGGGACCTCGACTCAGGAATCCACCCCAGAGAACACTTCTCTCAGACCTGGGAGTTCAGGCTCAGCCCCTCCTCCCTCAGATCTGGGAGTCCAGGCCCCACCCTCCACCCTCTGCCCCAGGAATCCAGCCCCAAACACCCGCTGTCTCAGATCCAGTAGTCCAGAGCCATAATCCATTCCTGAGACTCAGCTGCCAGCCTTCCGGGGACCTGGCTCTTTTCACCCTGACCCTGTTCCCCTCCTGCCGGGGACTCAGAACTCCCAGTCCCTACACACTCTCCTCAACACGGGTGTCCCCTAGCGGGCACCAGATCCTTTCTCGCCGGCGCCCAGTATTCAACGTTTGCAGCTCCCCCCGCGCTAAAACCTAGGAGTCCGCCTTCCCTGCTCTTACCTGTCATCAGTCTGCGCCACTGCGACGCCTCAGTGGCCAGGGCTTGGGACAGGCTGAGGACCTGCTCCCTGTGGCCGTCGGATGTAGTCAAGTAATGGCTAGTGTTCCTGGGACTAAAAAAGGTAGATTGGACATAAAATGAAGGCCAAAAAAAAAAAAGGTAGGCTGGGGACAAGGGGCGTTAATGGGGTTTAGGGCGCGGCCTTGCGCTGCCCTCTGGGAGTTGTAGTCCCGAGCACGTGACGGAACTAGCCAGGTTTGAACGCAGACATTGAGCATTATGGGATTTGTAGTCCACTCGCTCCTCCACATTACTGGAACCCCAGATGGAGGGGCGCGGTCTGATCCAATAGATCTGGGAACTGCAGTTCTCACTGCGATGGAGGGCTTCTTGGTTGTGCTTCTAATGCCCCAGAAACTCAAGTGGCGGTTAAAGTTTTGGGACCTGTAGTTCAGTACTCAGGAGACCCTAATAATAAACACTAGTCCTTGCCTCCCCTTTTGTGTTTCTTCTTCACACCCTTCTCCAGGTCCTCACCTGCTCCAGGACCCTGAGCTTCTGAGCCATTTTGCAGCTCCTACGACAGCCTGGAAAGGAAGTGGGCCTTTGAAGTCCTGCCCTGGAAGCCCTCCCTTTTCATTTTGAAGGGGCTCAGAGAGGAAATCAAGCACGCAGCTACACACACACACACACACACACACACACCCCTCTAGGACTTACCTAATTTCTTTAAGAATCTAAGGTGAAGCTCTTTTAACACACTGGTTTTTAGTTTCTTATAATAGGAAAGAAAATCAATTGCTCTGCTCAAATAATTTTTTTTCCTTTGACAACACAGCGGCTGAGAACAACTGGGCTCTCATATAGGTCTGTGATACCCCTTGCTCCCTGAAGGAAGTCGCCTCTGTTTTTGCCTCACAGCTCTGCTCTGGCCACCCAGCACTAGGGGAGCCAGGATGCTCATAAAGCACTAGTTGGAGTGAATCTGGAAACTCAGCTGAGGGCAAGGAGGTAGGGAACGTCCTTGTTTTCCAGAGGGACACTGACAGATTAGGAATAAGGACCCTCCACTGTCCCCCGGCCACTCCCAGCCCTCCTGCCCTCACCCTTTGCTCCGCATCAGGCTGGCGTCTGGCTGGGGACAGCGTCCTCCCCAGGGTGAGGAGTCGGGGGGAAGCGGGGCGCAGGAGGGGCCGTCCACTGTCCTGGTTCCTGCGCATGCGCTCCAGCTGCTCCTGGGCGCTCATCCTGGGCCGGGCCGCAGGGGCCTGAGGAGATCAGAAGTCCCGCAACACCCCAAAGACCAGGGGCACCTCTTCATTCTGTCACCCCGAAGCTCCCGGCCTGCAGTCTGGCCCTTCCCGGTCAGTTCACCACAGAGATTCACAGTTTTGTTTTTGTCGTGTGTGGTACTGGGGACTGAACCCAGGGCTTTCACACGGTGCTGCTTCCACAGCTCTTTTTTATATTTTGAGACAGGATCTCGCTAAATCGCCCAGGCTGGCCTGGAACTTGCGATCCTTCTGCCTCTTTCTTTTCCTGCTCCTCCTCCAGCCTGGGATTACAGGGAGCACCAATGGTGGAGTCTCACCTCCCAGGGGACAAGTGCTGGGTTTGGTCCCCAGCATCATAAATAAATACTTGCTGAGTGGGTGAACTGATGAAGAATAAATGAGGTGCTTACTAAGTCCGGGTACTACTTGCTATCTTTGGAGATACTGCATTCATTTAATTGCCTCATTGTTACCAGAATCTTGTAGCTGAACTTGCAGATGCCCAGTGGAAACCAAAAGCAGTGTAACGCTTGGTGTCTCTGCCCACAACTTATATTTATTTTCCTTTATTTACTTTTTTTTTTTTCATCTTTTTGAAACATGGTCTCGCTATGCAGTTCAGGCTGGCTTTGAGCTCACTTCATAACCCAGGCTGGTCTCAAACTTGCAATGATCCTCCTGCCTCAGCCTCTTGAGTGCTAGAATTACAGGCATGTACCACCATGCCCAGCTCTCAGTCGTACAATAAATTGTTTCAATAAAGGAAACAGTAGCTGGGTGTGGTGATGCACACCTGTAATTCCAGCACTTGGGAGGCTGAGGCAGGAGGATCACTGTGAGTTCAAGGCCAGCCTGAACTACGTAGTGAGACCCTGTCTCAAAAAGAGAAAGAAGAAAGAAAGAAAGAAAGAAAGAAAGAAAGAAAGAAAGAAAGAAAGACAAAGATCAGATCCCAGCTCAGCTCTGGATATCCTAGACAGGTTAATTAGTTACGGACTGTATGTCTAAAAACTAGAAATGCGTGGTTTATTATCCCTAAGTTTGCCTGGTCTTCTCATGCTCCTTCAAGACCACACACATAGCCAGAGTTGGCACACTCCTGTAATTCTAGCACAGAGGCTGAGGCAGGCAGGTCCAGTGTTCAAGGCTAGCCTGGGCTACACAGTGAATTCAAGACAGGCTTGGAGCACACAGCAAGATCCTGTCCCAAAACAAAAACCAAAGCAAAACACAACAAAAGGCTGAAGACACCAAGATAAGAGTAATTTTTTTTTTTTGAGACAAGGTCTCCCAATGTAGTCCCAAATGACCTTGAACTCACTAAGCAGCCCTGGCTGACCTCAAACACTTGGCAGTCTTCCTCCTGCCTCAGCCTCCCTAGTGCTAGGATTACAATGCTTCACTCCACCCAGCTAACAATGTCAGTTCTAAATGGTAATCACTGCTATTAGCTCAATTTTACAGATGAAACAGAGAGGCAAAGAGGTTTAATAATGGGCCCAAAGTCATCCTGCTTAGAAGTAACACAGCTAGCTGGGTATTGTAGTGCACACCTGTAGTCCCAGTACGTGGGAGGCTGAGGCAAGAGGATCACCAGGACTTCGAGGTCCGTCTGAGCTACATAGTGAGACCCTGTCTCAAACAACCACACATGGCAGAGATAAAAGTGAGTACCAAGGCCCTCACAAATAGCATGCTTTCTGTTCTGGGGGTGGCTTTAGAAACACCACTCCCAGCTGTGTTGCCAGGATTGGGGTCCGTGGTGGGCAGATCACAGGGCCATAAGACAAGTGGAAGGACCCACATACACAGCCTACCTTGGTCCCCAGCAGTGGGGAGGAGGGACGGTGACCCTCAGGGCTGGAAGCCCGGGAGACCCTGGGAGACGCCAGGCCTGGAAGGACAGAGGGGACTCAATGAGGACAGGAACACAAGACACACCCACCCACCAGGACACTCACCTGAGCGTGGACTGCCAAGGTCTCTGTCACCTCCAGGGGGCCGGCCCCAGTCAGCCTCAGGGGACTGAGGGGAGCTGAGTTCCAGGGACTCAGACAGGCTCTGGAGGGGGTGGGGGAGGGCACTCAGGACGGTGATCACGTCATCACTATCACTTTTCAGCAACTGAGACAGTATGAGGAAGAGTATAATTATAAACCTAATCCTGGTTTTATTTACTTTTGCTTTTTTTTTGAAACAGAATCTTGCTATGTAGTCCAGTCTGGCCTTGAATTCATGGCAATCCTCTTACCTCAGCTTCCCAAGTGCAGCGATTACAGGTGTGGGCCACCATTCCCAGCTGTGTGTGTGTGTGTGTGTGTGTGTGTGTGTGTGTTTACTGTGAGTGCCAAGCACGTCCTCTACTACTAACCAAACCTCCAGCCCACAATAGCTGCACCTCTGTAATCCCAACACTTGGGAGGCTGAGGCAGGAGGATCATTGCAAATTCAAGATCAGCCTGGGCTACAAAATGAGCTCAAGGCCAGCCTGAGCTGCATAGTGAGACCTTGCATCAAATGACAAAAAGAAAAAAAGAAAAAGAAAGGAAAGGACAGGGGAACACGTTGGGCCAGGACAGTTGGGACACGCAACGGGAAGGAGAGATGAATCTCACCTCCCTCTCAGAGGACTCCTCGCCTTGGAGCGCAGGGGCAGCAGGTTCAGGCTCAGTGTGGGGGCGAGGCTTCTGGGGGCCCCCCAGCCCTGCCAGCGTGTCCTCCACCATCCACAGCTGCTGCTGAGCCGCGGCCCTGTCCTGGGGGAAGGAAAGGGCTCTGTTACTGAAGGAAGGAAATGCGAGGTGGCTTCCGGCTTTTCCGACCTGGCACGGGTCTGAACTAGGGCATTGTTTGCGGAGTTAGGATTTTTCCCCTATGGAACCAGCAGAAGTGTGGCCACTGTCCTTTGTCTCCTGCTCTGTAACCCCGCCTCTGTGCCACTGTAAATACCCAGGAGTCAGTTTCTGAGCCCCCTTTCTGGTCTGGCCGTCCCCCCACAGAACATTTGCTGTCTTAGTAATCATAGTGTGTGTTGTTGTTGTTGTGTCGGTACTAGGGATCGAACTCATGACCGCTTGCTTGCAAGGCAGGTGCTTATGCCTCTAAGTATAATCGTAGTGTTTGCATCCAAGGTGACATGGGTCCTGGGGGGGGTTGTCTTGGTGACTCCTGGCCTTCTGCTCTTGCAGTGACAATTTAGAGTCCCCTTGTCACTCTGTACAGAAACCCTTCCAAATCTGTCCCAGCACTGCAGGTCCTCATCTGGAAAATGCTGGGTAATGCCACATCTTTCCCTTGTCATTCCTACTATGACCATGGAAGCTTCTCCATCTCTAGATTTTAATGTCTGCTGACGATTTTTTCCTGGTGTTCAGAACAGATGTCTTAGCCAGGTGTGGTAGCGCATACCTCTAATCTAAGCGCTCAGGAAGCTGAGGCAGGAGGATTGTTGAGAGTGCAAGGCCAGCCTGGGCTACAAAGTGAGTTCAAAGCCAGACTGAATTGCACAGTAAGACCCTGTTTTAAAATGCAGGAAAAAAAAAGATGTTTTGCATATCTTTCACTAGGTTTATTCTTAGGTATTTGACTTTTGTTGTTATTATAAACTATTTGTCCTTTTTGGTTTTTATTTTGTTTTTCTTTTTTCTTTTTCCCCAGTCATTTTTGTTTTTATTTTTACTTTCCAGACATGGTCTCCTAAGTGGCCCTGGCTGACCTAAAACGTGCAATCCTCATGCCTCAGCCTCCTCAGTAGCTGAGAAGTCAGTGTTGTGAACTAAATATGTATGATTTAGAACTACCTACATCAGCTTAGAGTAAAAAGTAAGTCGGAGGCCAAGCAAGGGGTTTTATATTTTAGGTACTGGGTTTGAAGTTAGGTTTAGAACTGGAAACGGGAAGATTTATTTTTTTCCCTTTTCTTTCCAGAGGATAAATTTAACAGCAAGAGGCAGGAAGCAGGTCGCCAGACTAGAACTTGGCCAATGGGGGCAGAGTGGCCTCTTAACTACAAAAAAGAGCTTAGAGTAGGGGGCAACCCACCTTCTGGGCCCGCTTCTGTCCCTCAGACAGAAGCTTTCTTTCAATAAATTCTTCCTATTCTTTTTGGGGGGCAATTTTTTTGTGTGTGTGTCTTTTTTAGGTTCTTGCTATGCTGTTCAGGGTGGCCTAAGGCTCACTTTGTAGCCCAGGCTGATCTCAAACTTGCACCGACCCGCCTGCCTCAGCCTCCCGACTATAGGCCCACTCCACCATGCTTAGCTAAATTCTTCCCACTCTTTTTTTTTTTATTATTATTCCCACTCTTTAATTTTAAAAAAAAAAAGAGTTTAGACTAAAAGGCTAAGGGGCGGGGCTTTGTCTAGTGGGAGGGGCTTTGGCTATGTGGGCGGGGCTTACTGCGGAAGGGTTTCCCTTCCATCCCAGGTTGGGCTTGGGCCCCTGGGTAGGAAGGATGTACCTGAGGGGAACCGAGGTGCAGCAGATACTCCAGGGTCTCTCGCAAAGTGCCCAACTCCTGCTCCAGGCCTCTGTATGTGGCCCAAACCCGCTCTCGCTCCTCAGGTCGCATTAAAAGGAAACACAAGTTAGCACACTACCCTCCACATCTTTGCCCTTTTTTTTTCCAGCCTAGGGATGGAGGGGAGGCCCGGGCCAGAGGCTGTGCTGTAACCATAGGAACCCCAGAGTCCGTGTGAAACCTGCACTCCACGGAGCGGCTAGTGTGGACCAGTAAGAGTGTCCCTGAGCCACTGGATTGCCAACGCACCTCTTCAGGGCACGTTAGACTGCAGGTGTGATGTACTCAGGAGAAAGCCAAGGCCACAGTGCCTTGCAGGGCAGCGTCATAAGGCCAGGATAAAGGCGGTCAGCTGGGTGCAGTGGCACACCCCTGTCATTCCAACAATCAGGAAGCTGAGGCAGGAGGATCACTGCAAGTTTGAGGCCAACCTGGACTACATAGTTCAAGGCCAGCCTGAACGGTGCAGCATAGCGAGACTGTCTCAAAAAGAAAAAAAAAGGCGGTGCCAGGAATATAGCTCAACGGCACAATGCCTGCCTGGAAAGTGTGAGCTTGAGTTCAATTTCTAGTATCCCCCCCAAAAGGGGAAAAAGGCCAGGATAGCAATAGCCAGCAGGTGAGCATTGGGAAACCAGCACCACCTCTGGGTGAATGCTTTCTGTTTTGTTTTGTCTTTTTTTTTTTTTTTTTGAGACAGGATCTCAATATGTGGCCCGGGCTGGCCTCGAACTTGCATTGCAGCAGTCCTGTCTCAGCCTCCCAAATCCTAGGATTAAAGGTGTGCACCACCACCCCTGACTCTTGGTGAATTCTTTTTTTTTTTTTTCTTTTTTGGTACCGGGGATCGAACTCAGACCTCGCGCTTGTCAGGCGGGTGCTTATGCCGCTGAGCTACATCCCCCTCTTGATGAACTGTTAGGAGGTGGGTACTATCCTCGACACCAGTTAAGGATGTTTAAACACGCATAGTTAATTCACATAGTTTAGAAACGGTCTCCATTATTTACAGGTCATAATTGTTAGCGCTAACACGTAAACATTTGTCACGCTTAGTGGGTAAGGCCGTCAAAGATCACCACGTCCCAGCCCATCGAGTTCCAGGAAGCCCGATGACCTGTCTGCCCCACACTCCTCACAGCTGCAATGTCCCCGTCAAGGGCGGACAAGTACCTCCCCCTAAACACCTCTGCTCTCCCCTTGCTATCTATCACCCGCACCCCAGTGAGAAAAACAGCCCTGTTGTTCCCCACGCCTGCTTGGGTGGCCTCTCTGTTCTCCTCCCCTCTCATATAATATTATCGAAGACCAGATATTTTTGCTCAGTGTTAAATATTCATTTACATATATTAATGGGATCCTCCTGAAGGTCCTATGAAGCAAATGTTTTTACTATCTAGGGTTTACATAAAAGATAGCTAGGGCCCAGGGCCCAGAGGGTTTAATAAATTTTTTTTTTTTTTTTTTGGTACCGGGGATCGAACTCACGACCTTACCCTTGCCAGGCAGGTGCTTAAGCCACTGAGCTAAATCCCCAGCCCGGTTTAATAAATTTTTAAATGTTTGTTTTGTTTTGTTTTTGAGAAAGGATCTCACTGAGTAGTTCAGGCTGACCTGGCACTCCCAGTGATCCTCCTGCCTCAGCCTCCCTAGTGCTGGGCATACAGGCATGTGCCACCATGCCTGGTTGTTTTTGCTTTTCTTTTTTCTTTTCCTTTTTTTTTTTTTTTTTTCTGTACTCAGGTTCTTCATACTGAGCTCTAGCCCCAACTACTTACGATTTACTTACTTGAGATAGATATGGTCTTCCTAAATCTCTAAGTTGTCCAGGTTAGGCTTGAATTTTTGATCCTTATGACTCAGCCTCCCAGAATCCTGGGGTTGTAAGCAGGTGCCGCCACACCCAGCTACCAGAGAGGGGTAGCTCATACAAACCCGGGGAGCCCAAGTCAAAGTCACTTACTGATGTAAGGCCCTAGTTCAATCACACACACACCCCTCCCCCTACCCAAATCACAACAGTCTGGGAGGCTGAGGCTGGACGATTCCAAACCCAAGCCCAGCCTGAGCAATTTAATCACTTAGCTCTGTGTCTCCCTGTCTCCTTTTCTGTCTGTCTGCCAGTCCTCCTGTCTCTCTGTCAGTCTATGTGTCTGTCTGTCTGTCTCTTGTTTCTGTTTCAGTCTCAGTCTCTGTTTCCACATGACCAAGGTCATTGTACAACTTGGGCAATGGATTCCTCCAGAACCCGGTCCTGTAACCCACGGGGTCTCCTTCCCAGGACCCCACAGCCCCGCCCTTACAGCCACTCACTTGAGTCAGGTGACACAGGGTGGCCCTCGTGCTGACCAGGCGGTCCTGCAGGAGGCGCTGTCGACCCCAGGCCCGGCCTGGAGCTGCAGCCTCCCTGGTGGCTTGGCCCAGCTGCTGCCGGGTGAGCTCCAGGGCCGCCTCCAGCTGCTCCTGCAGGAGAGGGGAGGCGATCAGACTTCCGGAGCCACACCCGGCTCAGGACAGCGGAGGCGGAGGCGTCCTGCCCTCCACATCGTCCCACAGCATCTGGGCCCAGCACCTTCTCCTCCTGCTTCTGGTCGATGTCCTCCTGCAGCCTCCTCAGGAGCCGATCCTGCCCGCACAGCTTGGTCAGCAGGCTCTGCAGAAAGGAGAGGAGCATTCAGGGGCCCCATGGGATCTTCCCCACCCCAGACCATGTCAGACATCCTCTCCTGCCAGCTCTGGGACCCCAGGAAAGGCTGCATCCGGGAACTTACATCTGTCTCCAAGCTTTGTTGGAAGGTTGAGTCCAGGGGTGGACCTGGCTGGAAGGAGAAAAAAAATCAAGGGTCAAAGGGGACAGGCAGGTCCCTAATGAAACTCGGTGCCCAAAACACTAACTGTTTCATTGGGCCTGCAGACATTTGGTGGACAAGGCATTCCAGGATAACAGCTCGGCATTTCTGCTTTCATACTGTATCTGTCTGCTTGGGTACCATAAACTTTCAACTCTGAATGTAGCCAAGATGAGAGTAAATGAGAAGCCTGCTATCTTAGTGGACACCTGTAATCCCAGCACTCAGGAGATGGAGGAGGAGGAAATCGCTGTGATTTCAAGGCCAGCCTAGGCTACAAAGTGAGTTCAAGGTCAGCCTAAACTGCATAGTGAGACCCTGTCTCAAAAAAGCCAAAAAAAAAAAAATATATATATATATATATATATATATGTTTGTGTGTATATACATATATGTATATCTATATCTATCTATCTATCTATCTATCTATATAAAATGTGTGTGTGTGTGTGTGTACTACTAATAAAAAACTTACAAAGAAAATTATAGCAGGCCATTGTTTGGGAGTAGGCTACTTCCTGGGCCCCAACAGATCAGCTAAAATGAAAGTTCCACATCTCGAAGCTAGAAGTAATGAGCTATTTATCTGACCTTCTGAGAAATCAGTATTACAGATATTTCCACATTTCCAAAACAGACTTTTATTTTTGGAGACAAAGTCTTACTATGCAGTTTAGGCTGGTCCTGCACTCACTATGTAGCTGAGGCTGGCTTCGAACTCACAAGTGATCTTCCTGCCTCGTCTCCTGAGTGCTAGGATTACAGGCATCTACCACCACACCAGCAAAACAGGCCAATTTTATTTGGCATGATAAGGAACATTCCTCTCTTTAATCCTTACACAAAATAAGTAATCTGACAAACTATTTAGGAGGCTAAGGTAGGAGAATGACAATTTCAAGTGTATCCTGAGCAACATAGTTACTTATGGAGGCCCTTGTCTTTTTTTTTTTTTTTTTTTTTGAGATAGGGTCTCGCTATGTAGTTCAGGCCTTGGGCTCACTTTGTAGCCCAGGCTGATCTCGAACTTGCAACAATCTGCCTGCCTCAGCCTTCCAAGCACCGGGATTACAGGAGTGCACCACCATACCCAGTGGAGACCCCTGTCTTAAAGTTTTTGTTTGTTTGTTTGTTTGTTTGTTTGTTTTTACCGGTACTGGGGATCGAACTCACGACCACACACTTGCAAGGCAGGCTCTTATGCCGCTGAGCTAAATCCCCAGCCCCTGCTGTCTTAAAGTTTAAAATATTAATTAGCCATCATGATGATGCACACTTGTGTATTCCAGCATTCTGGGAAGTTGAGGCAGAGGATCTCAAATTTGAGCCCAGAATGGGTAATTTAGTGATTTAAAAGGGAGACACAGATGAGGTAGGAGATTAGGATATGGCAAGCTGGCTGGACAAATGGGTGTAACTAGTAAGGCACCCAAGCCCTGCACCTGGCAGTTCTACTTGGGAGAACTCAAGCAGGTTTCTGATTGGTCAGCCTTGACCTGAGGTCAGCCTGGGGAGTGGGAGGTACAAAGATGGCTGCCACTGTACTCCTGCCCACTGTGAGCTCTCTTTCACTGTAGTCTGCCCTCACGTTGTAGAGTACACTTCTTTTCCTACTTTTAGTTGGTTCTAACTCACTCTTCAGAACATGTTTCTTTTGCTACTTTTAACCCTCCAAAAATTTTTTTTAAATTTTTTTAGGGTGTCACGATGTAGTTCTGGCCAGTCTTGAACTCACTATGTAACCCAGGATGGCCTCAAACTGTGGTGATCCTCCTGCCTCAGCCTCCCAAATGCTGGGATTACAGGCATGCACCTTGGGGGCATGCACCATCACTCCTGGCTTCCGACTTTTAATAAATGTAAAATTTCACTTTATTTTGTGCTTGTTTCATGCAAAATCTTGTTCAGACAAGAACCTAGAAAGAATCTCTAGAAGATATCCCCATAACCAGTGACACAGATAACCACAAAGGAAGACAGTCACATGATCATGGAGGCAGGGACAGAATGATGCAGCCACTGGACAGCAAGGGTTTTGCCAACACCCCAACCTAGGAGAGGGGTATGGGTAGATCCTCTCCTGGAACCCTCAGAGACAGCATAGCCCTGGACATGCTACCATCTCAACTTCAGATTTCTACAGCCAGAGGGTGGCAAAAGCAACTGAAGTTGTTTTAAACCACACAGTCTGTGGTGCTGTTTCAGCAGCCACAGAAAACAGACAGGACCACCTACTCGAAGACCATGGAATACCTAGTTTCTGAAGCTCCTAGGCCAGGAAACAGCATTACTCACAGCAAAGAAAACAAGGGAGGAGACACTGGTAGATCTGGCTGCCCCAGGATACTTACTAATAAAACCATGGATGCCCGTGTCCCAGGGTGTCTTGGGGGGAGCTGGAGATAAGTAGAGGAGCCAGGGGAGGCCTGGGAGGCATAATGATTAGAGATGTTTAAAAATTGGTTCATCCTAGTAGCAGGTTTCACAGTGGAGTATTCAGAATAGAAAAGCCTAGTAGACTCTGAGGTTCAGAGCTGGGATCCCCAATTTCCTCAACTACCCTCAGAGTATGTTAATAGATGAGCTAGGCTTGGCAAAGCAGCCCCACAAGCTCTTTTGAGAGTTAGCTATGAATATTCTGGGCTATAAATGAATAATGCTTAGAGAAAATAGCATGATAAACTGGGCACCTAAGGCAGAAGAAACCAGACCACTTGTTACTTAACTATTTGGGCAGATTATCCTGAACTACAAAACCCATGATGCTTATGGAGCAAAGGCCAGGATCGGCTGACTGAGCCTGGGTGAATATTATGGACTACAATCCCCATAAGGCTCAAAGAAATGGTCTGGAGACCATCCATCCTGAAAATAGTCCCGAAGGCTCATGGGAAATGTAGTTCTCCATTCCCCCTCCGCTCACCTGTATTCTGGGTTCCTGACTCCAGTTTTGGGGGCTCCTGGGACGCCGTCCTCCTCCAGCTTCAGAGGACGGTCCTCTGCGGGGTGTGGGGGCCCGAGATAGGGTCTGTCGTTGGGGTCCCCAATCAAGAGGAGGCCGGACATCAATGCGACTCAAGGGGGTGTGAGGTCGGGGTGGAAGCGCTGTGTCTCCTGAGGGAGGGGGTCGCCGCGCAGGAGCAGATCGCGGACGGGGAAGGCTCAGCGGAGAAGGCGGACGAGAGAGGGGTGCGAACAGGCTATGGAAGGAGAGAATCGGGGAAGTGAGTCAACTAGAGCCGCCCCAGTGTATCTCACTGTCTTTCAGGTCAGCCTAAAAGGACATCTGGATTCAGTGTTCTCGGTTGCTTTGCTCTGCTGGGCAGATCCTGCCTAATGTCTCCTTCGTGGAATCGCCTTAGAATTTCTCCCCGACAGGCTGTGACCCCACAGGACCCCCAGCAACTCTCAAGCCGTAAAGCAGAAACCGCCAAGCCATGCTGCAACCACTCCCCGGCTCCGCCCTCTTCTTAGGCCACGCCCCAACGCGGCTCTGCCCCACTCACTCCGGGCTCCTGGTCCTGCGAGCCCTGGGTCCAGACTGGAGGTCTGCGGTGGGGCTGGGAGCCAGTAGCCCAAGTTGGCCATGACATCTAGAGAACCGAGCCACCTCCGGTGATTCCGAGATGCGCCCCTCTTCCTCTTTGCTCACCTCTGGGGGACCCCCAGGGTCACCAGGGCCCTCCCCAGGTTGGGGACGAGGAGGTGACCTAGGTGGCCCACTAACAAGTGAGCACAGAAAGAGACATCATTTCTCTGACCCTCGTAATAGCCCTAGTTTCTTCACAGATGTGAACACTGCAACGTACTCAAAAAGGGGAAATTATACACCATTGCACCCATTTTCCAGATTTGGAAACTGAGGCCTTGGGTGTGGAAGTGACTTGTACAGGGCCACCAGGTCCCAAGACCCAATCTCCTGTACTATGAGAAAGATTGAACCAGGGAAAAGAATCTCCAAACTGGAACCTGGAACAGGCAGGGACAGAGCCTAAAAGACTGACATTTTTTTTTTCAATTTGATTTTTTTTTTTTTGGTACCAGGGATCGAACTCAGGACTGCACACTTGCAAGCAGCTTATGCCACTGAGCTAAATCCCCAGCCCTTAATATGATCTTTTAGCTGCTATTGGTTAGGGATCTGCCTCAAGGGATGGAGATTTCTGAAGCAGCCAATCAGAGAGGTGGGGCCTGAAAGATAGAATCCCCTGGGCTACATTAGTGATTCAAAATCAGAGATCTGGGAGATTAGACTCACAAAAGAAGTCAGGGGCATGGCCTGGACTTCTACTCACCAGTCGTCACCCTCCGCTCGGGAGGCCCGGCCCAGTGCGCGTAGCCAGCCCCGCAGGTCCTCCAAGGTGTCAGCCGCCAGGACATAAGTCCTCATGCCTGGGTGCTCGGCCTGCGGGAGGAGAGGCACTCTGAACCCCAGGACGTCCTGGACCAGAATCACGACCTTTCAGTCCCAGTAATGGGGCCTCCAATGCACCCCTCCAGAACCCCTCCCAGACCTGGTACCATGGAGGACGGAGGGACTCACGGTGAAGGTAAAGCGCCGCCCCCGGGGGGCTCCGGGTCCATCTGGCCGGATGCTGTAACTGGGAAGCAGGACGCTGCCCAGCACGCTCTCCTCACGGCTGTCTGCAAAGGGGGCCAGAGTCAGGGACTGCAAAGGATTAGGAGGCCAGGAGGCTGGGGAAGCATGGCTGGAGACCGTGCCTTCCCACCCCGTCCAGCTGCGGCACTGACCCTTGTAATAGAAGAGGCAGTGGCCAGAGAGGACGAACCAGCGGCGCTTCCAGAGCCGGAGCCCAGAGCTGTCCTGGGGAGAGAGAAGGGAGGAAGGCCTGAGCAGAAAGGAGAGGAGGGAGCCGGTGACTTAGGTCAGGGACACAAGCATCTGCCTGGCAAGCTCGAGGTCACAAGTTCAATTCCCAGTACCAAAAAAAAAAAAAAAAAGGAGAGGAGAAAATAGGTTCGGAGGATGAGCAAGCCAAGAGATGGGAGAGAGGCTCAGACCAGAGGGCACAGAGATCTTCAGGAACAGAATCTTGAGGCTGATGGAGACCCAGGGAGCAGGGAGGGGAAGAGTGTTTGATGTAATAAACTCACACGGACAGCCAGAAGTCCATGTATTGTGGTCGAGTGACACAGATTCTGCAGAGTGAGTTCGAAGTCACCCTAAACTGCACAGTGAGACTCTGTCTCAAAAAACAAACTGGGCCTGGGATATAGCTCAGCAGGATAGCACCTGCCTGGCAAGTGCCAGCTCCTGAGTTCAATTCCCAATACCAAAATGCAAAACAAAACAAAACCTACAAACCACAGATTCCTGGGCTCCTCCCCAGAGATTCTAATTTGGTAGAGCTGGCTGGGACAGCACCATTTGCATTTCTTCTGAGTTTCCAAGGGGCACTGACATTGCTGGTCTAGGTAACAAGGCTTGAGAACTACTGCCTCGCCAGCCCTCTGATTTCTTTCTCCTTAGTTTGCTCTAAATATAAGGATTTTGGCTCCTTCGCCTGCAGGGCCTTTGGGCTTTAAAATCTTGCTTGTTGTGCAGTTTGGGTTGTCACTGAACTCACTATGTCACCCAGGCTGGCCTCAAACCCACGGCGATCCTCCTGCCTCAGCCTCCTGAATCCTAGGATTATAGTTATAGCCCACCATGCCCAGTTATTCTTACTGATTTATGATGCATCCCTGCCCCTCTGTGAAACCTCAAATGTGATATGTACTATTTCTGGATTAGTGAATGGATGGATGAATGAATGTAACAATGCAGAAGAAGGGGAGAGGCAGAGATAGCAAAAAGAAACATATGTGGAACCCTGGAAGAAAAGTGGACAGCCAGGGGCACCGCCGCCAGCAGCCAGCATCCTTCCATTTCCGGCTCACCCCACCTGCTTGTGAAGCCAGCCTCGGATGTGCACGGGCAGATTGGGGTCCCTTCTGAGCGCATTGCTCCTCTTCCCAAAGGCGTGGACCTTGTTTACCGCCCGCGTGGGCGTCTGCGGAGAGGCAGGACAGAAGCGATTGGGGGTCACTCAGGATGCACTTGCTAGAGGTGCCCGTGAGAGCTGGCCAGAGAGGACACTGCAGGCCACACACAGTGAGGAAGAGAGCGACTACTTGATGTGCTAATGGAGGGATTCAGGGTGGTGGATGGAGCTCAGAGTCACTGCTGCAAAGGGGATGCCCTTGGCCCCAAGAGCCAGGGATGGAGTGCAGCCTTAGGCATCTGAACTGGGAATGTTGCCGGGAGGTCCCCGTCAGCAGGATGACTTCCATGCTGAGTTCCCAGTGAGCAGAGGGATGGAAGGACAGCTCAGCCTTGGCCCGAGAGCCCCCCCCCCCAGCCCCAGCAACCATGTCCAAAATAGGAGTTCAGATCCCTCTGGCTGACTCAGATGGGGTCAACACTCCTGGAACAAGGTTGCCACAGAAGTCCTTTCTTTGGAGGTGCCGCTGACCAAGGCTGGGATAGAATCCCCGGGTTTTGAACTCAGGACACTGGGAGTGGCGAGAGGACGTAAAAATGGGTGTCCTGGTTGAACCTGCAGCCAGGGAGACATGGAGATGAAAGTACCCTGGGGGTCTTATTGTCAAGAGGAGTCTTCCCCAAATGGCTTTCACAGGTGGACAGAGGAAATGGACAAATGAACAAAGACAGGACAGGGCGGCCGCATCCTCTCCCAGGTAGCCGCACACCCCGCACATCCCGGCAACAGGGGCCAGGGGCGTAGCTGCTGGGTTAGCAACCAGGTCAAGCGAGGGCGTCACTCTGGCCGAGAATTAGGAAACTGGGAGGGGTGGGGCAGCCAGGAGGGGCCGCAGATCCGCAGCTGCAGCTGCTGAGCCCCTTTAAGGAGTCTCGTGAGTAACAACCAGAGGCCCTGGGGTGGCACGAAGCAGGGGACAGAGCGGCCCGGAGCGCGGCCTCCCTCCCTCCCTCCCTCCCCGCGGCAGGCCGCCAGGAAGCGCGCACCTTGGCGCTCAGGGTGTTGAGAGAAGAGACAGTGGAGGCGCTGCTGGCCAGGCTGAGGCTGCTCCGCGGTCGGCCGTCCTCCATCCAGCCCCGGGGACAGGGAGAACCTGAGTCTCCACGGCCAGCCCAGCTGGGGACGGAGACCAAGACCGGGTCAGGGGCTCAGAGGTCGGGGGAGGCTGAGGAGAAAGAGCCTGTTGTCTGGGGCTGGGGGCTGGGGCCGGGGAGGCCGTGCCCCTGAGCGCATACCGCGGCAGTGCCAAGAGAGGTGGGCGGCACTGGCAGCTGCGGGGAGGGGGCAGCTGTCTGCAGCCAGGCTGGGAATAGGGGCTCCTTTCTTCCTGCCCACTGGGCCCCGGCCAGGAATGTGACCCTCTCTGTCCTCCGGGACCCCTCTCCCCTTCCCTCTTCCTGCTGCCCCAGGCTACCTGCGTCTTGCCCTCCCACGCGCACCCCCAAACATCCCTGCCAACTCCATAAGCCGGGCCCTACGGCTCCGGGAATGTGCACCCCGATTCCCCTTCCAGCCCAGGCAGGCAACTTACCCCACTCTGGGGTCCCCGGGACAGGGAGAGATGGTGTGGGTGAGGGGTGCCAGTCACAGTCTCTCCCTTCTGGGTCTCTCAAGCGCTGGGCCTCATAGCTCTGGGTCTCTCTCCTCACCTGATCACGCCCTCGCCTTTTACCGTCTTTGTCTCCGGTCTTGCCTCTTTCTCTTTCCTTCTTGCACTCAACTGTTCTTTGAGATCACCTCTTTCCCCAGCCTCACCTTCTATTTCTCTCTCCCCTGTGTCTCTTCTAGTCTCCTCCCAGTCTTGCTTCAGCCCCAAGCTTTTCCCCTCAGGCTCAGAGTCTGTGCCTGAGTGTCTCTCTCAGTCCTTCCCACCTTCTGTTTCTTCTTTCCGTCTCCCTCTCACTCTCTCTCTCCACCCTGGCCTTCCATGATTGTTATTTCCTCCCGGTCTCGGTCCCTTTCGCTTCTCCTCACTTTCTCTTTTCCTCCAGTTCCCTTTCTCTTTCCTTTCTGCTGGTCTTTCCCTTCCTCTGCCACCCTCCCACGCTGCTGTCTCCCCTCCCAATCCTGGCTGTCCCCGCCCCTGCTGGCTTCTCCACCACAGCCTGACCCCCCGGCTCTGCTACCCCACAGCTCAGGGGAGGGGCTGGGCCCCAACTGGCCTGCGGGCTGCCTGTCGTTGGGGTTTGCAGGAGAGGTCCCATCTCAGAGCTCCCTTCGGTCTACTGTGGTTGGTGCCTGGGCCACTTGCCCCATGATAAGGGGACCTTGGCAGGCCGGGGATTTAGCTCAGTGGCATAAGCACCTGCCTGGCAAGCACCAGGTCTTGAGTTTGATCCCCAGTACCTAAATAAATATATAAGGGGGGGGGGCGCTGGTCTGGCCAGTGACTAGTGCTCAGACCCCAGAGGCCTGAGAAGAATCAGGGTTAGGATTCCAGACTTGTGGGTATTCAAGAAGGTGGGAGCTAGGAGTCAGGATTCCTGAGTTGTGATGGCCAGGTATGGAAGCACAGCTTTGAGTAAGGCTGGGGAGGATTGGTCCAGGTCCCCAAGAAGAATGGGGTGTTTCCCAATTCTCGCTCCCATTAACAATGAATCTGGCCCAATGTGGTGGCACACTCTTGTAATCCCAGCACTTGAGAGGCTGAGGCAGGATGATTGCTGCATATTTGAGGCCAGCCTGGACTACATTGTGACTTCAAGATAAGGCAGAAATACATCACGAGACCTTGTCTCAAAACAAAACAAAACAAAACAAAACAAAACAAAACAAAAAGAGTTGGGTGTAGTGGTGCACACCTGTAATCCTAGCACTCAGGAGGCTGAGGCAGGAGGATTGCTGCAAGTTGGAGACCAGCCTGGGCTACACAGTGAGACTAAGGTCAGCCTGAACTGCATAGAAAGATCCTGTCTAGGGCTGGGGATTTAGCTCAGTGGCATAAGTGCCTGCCTGGCAAGTGCGAGGTCGTGAGTTTGATCCCCAGTACCGCAAAAAACCAAAAAACAAACAAACAAAAAAAGAAAGATCCTGTCTCAGAAAGACAAAAAGGAAATAAATAAATAATCTGGACTCTTTGGTACTACGTGGAACAAATTTCTTCATTCCTAACACTCAGTTTCCTCATCCGTGAATGGAAGCAATGCCCTACCTCCAATTCAGGGAGGAAGTCAATCACGTGAGAAAGTAGGAGAATCTAGACTAGAGTCTGCTGCTTAAATTGAGGTGCGATGGCCTGGGACCAGAATAGTCTTGTTTTTGTTTTTATTTTTGTTGTCTTTTTGAGACAGGTTTTCACTATGCAGTTTAGGTTGGCCTTAAACTCACTATGTAGCCCAGGCTGACCTGGAACTCAGCAATCCTCCTGCCTCGCTAACTACCCCCGTCCCGCCCCCTCCCCAGTGGTCACCCATTGGTCACCGGCACAGGGTAAACTCCTGGGGCCTTAAGGTGTGGCCACGATCCAAACGACACCATGACGTCAAAAGCTCGGAATGTCCGCGAGAAGTCTGGGTATTTTTTTTCCATTCCCACCCACAGGCTTCCTGACGTTCCGAAACCCCGCCCTCTGTCGTGACGTCAGCTGAGCGGGTCTATAAAGACCGGGCGGACTGCAGCGCTGCTAATGCGATCCCGTCCCAGGCTTTTGGATGATTATACGCGAGACGCCAGGCAACTTAACGTCGCTGCGACAACCGTGATCCTTAAAACCCTCCAGATCGACGTCTGAAGCGAGATGAGCACGCAGACCTCCCGAACCCTCCGGACCTGCGATCGCTTCTGGCTACCCGAGCCCGCGCTCCTGCCCCCGGGCTGACGCGCAGCCCCGCCGGTGAGTGAAGGGATCGGATCGTAACCCGAAGGAGGCCTGGGCTTGGAGCTGGAGGCCAGACTCCCGGGCTGTGAAGAGGAGGAGACTGAGGATTCCGAGTCCGGAGGGTTCGGGGCCAGGTCTCCTGGCGGTGGGGAAGGAGGGCCTGGGAGCCTGGACTCCAGGGTCTGGAGAGAGGCGAGAAGCGGCTGAGAAAGCCGTGGGGACCCTCACTGAGGCAGGGCAGGGAATGGGGGAGCCCGGATCCTCAGGCTGAGGAAAGAGGGGTGTGGCAGCCTGGACTCCTGGCTCCCCAGAGAAGGAATCCTCCTGGGGTCAAAATGTTTTCCTTAACCGGGAGAGAAAGGTGTTAGCAACCTGTTCTGTCCTCATAGGTGACAGAAATGGAGACTATAACTTGGTTCCTAAGGCAAACTAGTAAAAGGTTTTTTTGTTCTTAGGGCTGGAACTAAGGTTTGAGGAAGGAGGGGCCAGGGGTGTGGGCTTTTGGTTCGAAGGAGACCTGGGGGCACTGGCCCCGGGGATTAAAGGGAGAAGGGTGTGAGGGACAGGAATGGGCGTGCCAGGATTACCGAGGAATTTGAGGCAGGGTTACTCACGTTTGCATTTGTGTTGCTATTTTCCTGTGTGACTCAGGGTCATGCTGTAATGCTATTTTCAAAATGGCTCTTAAGCTTTATTTTTTTGTCTCTCTTTTCCCCAGCCCAGCCAGATGGCCCCGGGCCAAGTACCCCATCACGCCAGTCCCTGGAGGGATGCCCAGGCCTTGTACCTGCTGTCCCCACTGATGGGCTTCCTGAGCCGGGCCTGGAGCCTCCTGAGGGGCCCAGGACCCCCACAGCCCTGGTTGGCAGAAGCCAGAAGAGGAGCAGATGAGCTAGAAGCTGGGGTGGAGGGAGACCCCAAGGCTCCTCCTGAAGGGTCCGGTTTCCCTTGGCTCCAAAACCCAGAAGGAGAGGCTGAAGACAGCAGAGCCCTCCAGGAAGATGGAGAGGCAGCAGCAGAGCCCAAGGGCCTTGACCTGAAAGTCAGCAGTTCTGCTCCCAAAACCTGGGGTCTTTCCTGTGGTGACACCATAGAGTATGGGAAGGAAGAAGCAAACAGGCTGCAACCAGGAGAATTCTCCCACGGCCAGCCTGCACCCCTGTCCCCCACCCTGCTGCTGAGTGCCCTGCAAGGTCCTGATAAGAGCTCTGGAGAGGAGCAGGCTGAAGGAAAGGAAGCTGCTGAAGAGGAGGGAGAAAGCAAACCGGCTTATCTTTCATCACACCGCCAGGGCGGTCCTGCCAGGGAGGAGCAGGGGGAAGATGGGGAGGCTGCCAGCAAAGAAGCGGCTACCGCCCCAGGACTCAAGCCCAGCACTTGGCTGTGTTGCCCCGGGGAGGCAGAGGAGCAAGCCACGGAGGACAAAGGAACAGAAAATACAGAAGCCAAGGAGTCGCCCATTTCCCCGTCATGGTCAGGCTTCAGCCCCAGGGCCTGGCACAGTTGCTCAGGAGAGGCAACTGGGAAGGACACAAAGGTCAGAGAAGTAGACCAGAAAGGAAATGCTGGCCCAGAGCTACAATCCTTGGGGCCCCTGCAAGGGTCCTGTGAGGGTCACCCCAGAGAGAACACAGAGGACGAGGAGGAATTTGAGGACCGTGACTCCAAATGGGCTGAGGAAGAGAGAGAAGCTGGGGATTCTCCCCCCACCACAAATGCCTTTCTGAGGGCCTGGGTGTATCAGCCTGGAGAGGACACAGAAGATGAAGATGAGGAGGAGGAGGAGGAAGAAGATGAAGACAGTGACTCGGGATCAGCTGAGGGAGAAGCTGATGCTTCCTTATCCACCCTCGGCACCAGCACCTTCCTGAGGGCCTGGGTGTATCGGCCTGGAGAGGACACAGAAGATGAAGATGAGGAGGATGAGGAGGAAGAAGATGAAGACAGTGACTCGGGATCAGCTGAGGGAGAAGCTGATGCTTCCTCATCCACCCTCGGCACCAGCACCTTCCTGAGGGCCTGGGTGTATCGGCCTGGAGAGGACACAGAAGATGAAGATGAGTGGGGGGAGAACCAGGACACAGGAGGTGATTCGGCAGCAGTTGGGGACAGAGACACTGACTGGGGCACTGGCGCCTTCCCTCAGCTCCAGGGTACCCAGCCAAGTGCCTGGACAGCGCCACCTGGAGAGGGGACGAGGAAAAAGCATGCTGCTGAGGCCTGGGCTGAGACTGAGCCCCGGCCTCTTGCTGTGGCCATCTACATCCCTGGAGAGACACCCCCAGCTCCCTGGCCTGCTCCTAAGCTGCCCCTCCGACTGCAGAAGAGGCTGAGGTTGTCAGAAACCCTCCCCCAGGATCAGGACCCCGAGGTCCCCCCGAAGGACAGAAAGGTGGGTGCTGCTGTGGGCCTAGATTCTTTAGTTTGGTGCTGGAATTGCCCTGAAGGTAGACACATAGACAGCAGGTTCTGGAGTCAGAGGGACTGGGCGGGGCCCCGGGGTCCCCTGCTTGTTACAGAAGGTTGCCTTGACGTTGGCTGAGGCTGCGTCACCATCCTGCAATCTTATGCAAGAGGCCAGGCCCCTATGGGTGCAGGGGGAGGCGTGGCTTGGGGCAGGCCCAGAAAACTCCTGGGTGAGTCAGACACCTGTGGCCTGCAGTGAGTCTATTTTGCAGCTAGTCCCCTTCCCCCAGGCACACACTTCCTGTGTGGGTTCCTGTGACCCTATGAATCTTGCATGTGAAACTCTGTCTTTGGTCCCCAGGTGCGTTTCTCTGAGAAGGTCACAGTGCATCTCCTGGCTGTGTGGGCTGGACCTGCCCAGGCCGCCCGCCGAGGCCCCTGGGAGCAGCTCGCCCGGGATCGAAGCCGTTTCGCCCGCCGCATTGCCCGGGCCCAAGAAGAGCTGGGCCCCTGCCTCACCCCTGCCTGGCGGGCCCGAGCCTGGGCTCGCCTTGGGAACCCACCTGGCCCCACCGCCCTCGCCCCGCCCCAGACCCCGCCCCCTCCCCTGTCCCTGCAGAGGCCCCGCCCTTGAGCCAAACCGTCGTCACGCCCTATGCCTTCCTCCCTGTCCTCCCTCTCAAGGCCCTGCTTTAAAGTGTTGATGTTGATCAGGAATAAATCCTTCTAATTTGTAGTGAACAGTGTCTCCTTTTGTGTAAAGTCCTGTTCCGGGTTGCCTGAGGTCATGGGGGTAGGTTACTCAGAAGCCCACACCTCTGCTAGAGATCAAACCACATTTCCCATCATCCCTCTGGATTTTGTAGATTTTTCTCTTTTTTTCTTTTCTTTCTCTCTCTTTTGTTTTTGGTTTTGGTTTTGGTTTGTTTTTGAGACCAGGTCTCACTATGCAGTTCAGGCTGGCCTTGGGCTTACTTTGTAGCCCAGGCTGGTCTCAAACTCACAAAAATCCTCCCGCCTCTGCCTCTGGAGTGCTGGGATTACAGGCATGTGCCACCACACCTGGCTAGATTTTCTTTAATATCTGCCTATACTTCATTAATGTGAGACAGTTACCTCTCCAGGAGGGCTAGAGCTTGACTCGCTGACATCTGAAAGGAGACTATTAAGTCCTTGTGTTGTATGCTTGCCCACAGCCTCTCATTCTCTGCTGAATTTCTCAGGACTTTCTGCTTCCTGATTTGACACTTAACAGCTCTAGGTCTCTAGACTCAGTATCCTTCTTTGCAATGGTACTACTACTGGGTCTGCATCCTGTATGGGTTGTATGGCCCCAGAAGGGTTACGAATTAATAAAAGTGTCCATCAAATAATGCCAGATAAGCATTAGCTAGTGAAACTATTCATGTACATTTTCAATTATTCATCTAAGTGTTGTTAGGCTAAACCGAGGCACAACTGAGACCACTGAGGCAGGCAAAGCTGAAGCAACGTGCAAGGACTTTATTGCCGACCAGGTTCGGCCACCTGAGAAAGGGGTGAGGGCATATTTTTATAGGGGAGTGTAGGTAGGGGAGGGAGGTATTGCTGAGGTGGTGCAAAATTTTGGGTCTGTGAGTTGGGAGTCTAAAAGACTTGGTGATAGACGGGACGAGGTGCTGTTTTTCATGGAACCAACTCTTTGCAGGTTAAGCTGTGTGAGGGAAGCTGCCGGCTTCCTGTTGAAGGCCATGGACCCCTAGGTGTGAATAGCAGATCTGTTTGGGGGAGTTTTTCTCTCCTAGTTGAGCAAGGGTCTAGTTCAGAGACCTGACACTAAGTTCACAGGGAAAGCTTGCAAATGTTTCTTTGAGCTCATGGGATTACTCAGTTCAAATGGGTGGGTCACACAGGTGGCCACATGCCCTTGCTCTTCTGCTAGTTCCCTAGGTTCCTGCCACACCGGGTCTCATTCCACCTGTAAGACTTCTGTTGTTTTATTTTTTGAGGGAAAGAGGGGGTCCTACTAAATTTTCCCAGCCTGGCCTCAAATTGGATCACCCTGCTTTGGGTTTCTAAGTACTCGTGATTGTAGATGTGTCATGAGAGGTTTTTTTTTTTTTTTTTTAAC
>PVJX010010523.1:0-56745 GCA_004027295.1 Dolichotis patagonum
GGAGGAGGAGGAGGAGGAGGAGAAAGAAAGGAAAATAAAATAGAAGAAAAATAGAAATAGCAGCAGAGAAAGCTGTAAAAGTCTTCATGACCTTACAGTGCCTCTGGTAAGGATTTTTGACCTTCATCCACGTACATCCATTTTCTTTTATGTAAGTAGGTAGGATGGGGATTCAAGGGCTCTCTTCTACTCTAATCTAGAAAATCATGAAATGTTAATGTGGAGTAGAGAAGACTGGCCAGACAAGATAGGAATAGGAGCCAGATTTGATTCTTAGGAAGTGTTTGCGAGACCTCTTTCTTCCAGAAGCCCTCCTGCAGATACAGCACACCTCTGCAAAGAAAAACGGTGTGACACAGGACTGAGCCTTTGAGTCCCAGAAAGTTAACCTCAATATTTGGAACTTTATTGATTTTGAGTTTATGGTTAGTACCTGTGTATCCTAGGAGGTATTATCTAAGTGCATTCAACTTTCATAACATTAAAATGAAATTGGAATTTCTCTAGTTGAGAAGCAAAACAAAAAATCAGTAGAAAAAAAGGTACAATAATATAGTGGTATAGTGGGGAACAGGGTTTTTGGATCAGAAAGGACATTTTTGGTGTCCTGGTTTCTTTTCCAGACTTTGTATTTATTTCATAGCTTCTCTAAACTTTACTTCTATCATTTATATATGAAAAAACAATATCTATCTGGCAGAGATAGGAGGATAAGAGATAATGTGGGAAGATGTACTTGGTATATAAAACCACCTGCTAATATAACACTTAGTAATGCTTGGTTCTGATTAACTTTAATTTTAGATTATGGTATTGACAAAAACACAAAAAAAGGATGCCACTTGATTACTTCCATATTTGACCTCACCTTGATTCTCAGACTTCAGAGTACAAATGAGGAGAGAAAGTAAACCCAATGGTCAAGGTGTTTTCAAGATTTTAATTGCTATAACAAGTAAAATATTGCAGGTGTAGGATTAATTTTCTAGAATATATTTGAATGTAAATAATGCCCCTTTGTAGTTTATCATTATAAACAGGGAACAGTAGTCCAGTGAATGCTTTATGTGGCTATTATAAGATATAAAGTCCTGAGGCTCCTTAGTATCTTTTAAATCTCATACATCTCTAGTATATTTTTGCCCTATGGGTATATTTGAGCTTAGGAACTTAAAATCCTAAAATGGATAATGCGCTTCTTTCCACCAAAAATTAAGTTGGTCACTGTCACCAGTACCTGAGCTAATTTTTTTTTCCATTTGTCACATAGGAAGGTATCAGGACATAATGTTTACTTGTCTAAAAAATAGTTAATATCATTATGGTTACTATTTATTACATATTTTTGTCTGGAATAATGTCACAGATAGCTTAGATATTATGACCACCTACATAATTTTCTTTCTAGATTTTTCTAGAAATACATTTTAAAACTTTAGCCTGTTGAAATATACACAAATGTTCTCATAATTTTACACAAGGCAGACCCATTAACAAGATAAGATTCAACAATGGCTTAGTGACTAGCAAGTCACTAATATCTCAACTGAAACACTGAAAACTCAGAATACAGTTTAACTGTTTATGTATATAAACAATTGATTCCCTCATGTAAATATTGACAAGACATCGTGCCAAAATCAAACATATGCTTGTGAAAGTTTGTGTGTTTGACCTTGTAGTACAGTTTGATTTTAGATATTAGGTAGCCATACCAATTAGCTCCTGTTAGCATTGGTTTTAAGACAAAGATTTACAACATAAAGAAGTACAAACACTTCAAATGACACAAGAACACTAAGAAGAAAGAAAAAAAAGCATATTCCCACTGCAGTTTAGAGAAAGAAAATAGATGGAAAAAGAAACTTAGTTTTTTTCCTCAAAATGAAGAGCATCCTATGAGATTTTCATAGCTTTATTTCATGTGCTGTTTAGATATTAAAATGCAAATAAAAATTATCCTGTTGTACCAGATTACCAAACAATGCTGTTATAATGGTAGATGAAATCACGTTGTTACAACAAAAAAAAAATTGTGAGGATAAAACAAACAGTTTGGTGAGCTATGTACATGTTAACAAACTGTGTTACCTGAGTTTTATAGAACTTTTTAACCAAATAAAGACACTTTCAGGGTCAAGTGGCATATAAAAATTATAGTCAAAGACAAAAGTATTTGCTGTGTTAACTTCCTAAGGTACCATCCCTTATTTTATTCAACACATATGGGCATACAAACCTGAAACTTAGTGTCTGCTATGCAAAAAGGCCAAGAATGTGAACTTGTGCTTTTTAAATTTTTGAACTATAGTCATAATTAAAATAATTACAAAGCTTGCAGAGCGAAGCACAGGAGGTTATGGAAGAATTAAGATACTATTTTCCTATTCGCAACCTAAGTCCCTTGCCAATCTTTTCTAGTATTCCTTCTCCTCTTTTCCTGCCTTACCAACATTTATATCACATGCTTGAATGATACCTTGGAACATACAAGCTGCTGTAGCTGCCGCATCTAAATTAATTCTAACTTTTATAATTAGATAGCCCAAATTCGATGCTTTAGAGATCGCCAAAGAACATCTAGTTAGCTCTCCTCAGACTTTCTAGAATTGACTTAAATCGCATGTGTCTAAATCATCTCTAGCTGGATAATAAAAATCTAGAAATTCATCTGTCCTATCATAAAAATTAGATAAATGATATCTAGTCCTTGTCAAAGAACCTGTCATAGTTTCGCTAACTGGCAGTTCCTGTTGCTAAACAAACAACTGAAAAGTTGTCAACTTGAGCTCTATCATATCCTTATTCTTTTTTCAATCTGTCTTCATTTCAAATGTGGGCTATGCAGTGCTACAATATTTATTTACTGTAGTATAGGAAATAAAAAGACTTTTGAGAGATTTTTTAAAATGCTATTTAAGTTTTTGAGGTCATTAGCATTGCTATAAAAGATAAATTCTTCTTAAAAACAGAAAGTATCTTAAATTATGGAACTAGTGGGATGCCTGCGATGCAAAGTCTGTTTCAATACTTCATGAAGATGATTTTAGGTTAAACAAACAGTTATATAGAGACTGAAAAACTTGTAACAGTATGGTGAAGTGAAGGGAGGGCTATGAGAAAAACATTATGCTTACTAAAAATGTATAATTTAAAAAGACTTCACAGTTGAAGTAACTGCCCTTACTTCCCAAGCAATATTTATACTACCAATGGATCACAAGTGTAATCACTTTGAATAAATGGGCTTTATGTGATGATGCTAAAAAAAAGTCTTAATAACCCTTTCAGAAGATAAAAAGAGACCACAGTGGTCACTTCAGCCCCAATCCCCTTAAAAAGATCCTTTTTTGATTAATATATGAATTTGCTTTGCAGGGCCAGGGATAAAGCTCAGTGACCTAGCAGAAACCTCTTGAGCCTGATATTTACTGGCAAGATCTCTATCAGTGTTTTGGTCTTCTGAGCTCTGACCAGATTCTCCCATATAGAACAGTCTAAGGTGTTCCAGCTTTACTTTTTCAGCTGGCATCTCTGACCCTTTTCAAACTCTTTCCATAAACCATTCTCAAAGGCTCCTAAACTACAAGGTCAGCTATAGTAACAGCAATCATCCCATTTTCCGAAAATTCTGTTTTGATTACTTTTCTCATTGCTGAGACAAAATGTTTGTCACCAAGGTTAAAGGTGGAAAGGTTTATTTAGCTCACAGTTTTTGGAGGTTTCAGCTAATAACGAGATGACATTAAGGCAAGCTGACATAGTGAATAGGCAACTGTTCATGGTGGTGGAAGATAAAAACGACAAGAGCAAAAGGGTGACATGAGCCTCTTTCTGCACCTTTTGCCTTCTTTACACTGCTGGGATAACAGTGGTACCAATCCAATCAATGAACTGATCCAGCAATCACCCATCCTTAATCCTAGGACCCTCTAGTTCTAGCACTGAATCATGAATCAATCCCAAAGCTCTGAAAAAGCCCCATGTAAAAGTGCATGAGGCTTTGAGGGGACATCTAGACACACACCATGGCAGCCTGGAAACTCACTGTAGAATCACACGTGAGTCTGTGTTGGAAAGCTGATTAATTTGTGTTGGAAGGCTGAGGAATCCCAGTTGGACTCCTGGAGGAACTGACAGCAATGCTTAAAGGCAATGGCAAGCACCAGCTTCTCTGAACGAAAAGGCAATTTTCTTTCATTCCCTTTTTGTTCCATCCAGGCTATCAGCCCATTGGTTTGTGCCACCAACATCTGAGGTGAGTCTTCCCTTTTGCTTTTGGCCAGCATCTCAATCATCTACATACACACCAAGAGTTTTACTAATGTAAAAGTCCCAAGTCAAGGTGGTTTTTGCTCAAGTCAAGCTGACAAATGACAACTAATGATCACACACTTTCTCCAAAGAAATTCCTCTTTTATCTCTGGTGTATTTTCTCTATCTATACAAATTATTAGATAGGCTGACAATGAGCATTTTCATAAAAGCTCTACAACAGCATTCTCCAAAACAAGATATATGAGTATTTAGAAGCTCAAAATTTTACAAGGAGAATACGAACATACCTAGTTTTAAGGAAATCTATTTTTACATCCCATTTTATCAAACCATTCTTCATCATCCATATAGACTTGTAAGACTGATCTGACAAAATTGTACCTGCTTTTTGAGCACCAGACTAGTCCTGCTTTACAACTTTCTTGTGCGTAATTTGCTTGTTATACATTGCAGAAGAAAAGCTTACCTTTTACCTATACTAAATATTAACATGCTGGATTCTACTCTCCATTATTATCAAAGAATTTATTCTACCTAGGAGTAAAATCCCAAACCTGTCTCTGGTATTCTAGTAGTAGTCATGTTTTAGTGGCCAAATATTTATGCTCTGGAGCTATTTTTGTACAACACATTTTCCTAATTCTTGAAGTTGGAATATCAAATGATATAGAGATGGAGGGTAAAATGTTTCCAAATGTCAATCTAGGTAACAATTCCCTGTAAAGCTTTAAAAAAGTTTCCTTAATTTAGGTTGAATTGTTCCTATGAAATAGATTATAAATTGTGTTATTTTATGAAATACATAATTAGAAACATACTCATTCTTTTAATCGTAAGGGGAATTTCTAATAAATCTAGATATAAAAGTCTCAAAAAGCTACTTCTTTAGTTATCCTTCAAGAGTCTGGTAGGCTCTTATAAACCAGCAAAATTTTTAAAAATTAAATTTGACAATGATAAAAATATCTTTGCTCAGCCTATGGGAGGGAAAAACTCTTGCAATAGACAATGCTCAGTTTAATGCTCCTTAAAATAGCTAATATCATTCAAGTGTACTTTTAAAAATAAGCTACTGACAAACACAAACAGGTACAATTAGCAATCGTTTTGTAAGTCTAGATAAACTTGTTAGATATATTGCTCAGATATCAACAAAGGAAATGACTCCAAAAGCTAAATAATAAATTCTTTTGTAAGAATTTTTATTGCTTTCAGTGAACGTGAAAAAAGAAAAACAAAGTTGCCATTCACATAGTGGTTTGGTGTGTTTGGGCATTACTTGATTTTAAGCATAGAACCATGAAGAGTTCAAATAACCACATGGCATTGATAGGGTAGGTAGATACCTAACACTTCCTGGAAATGAAACACTGGCAGCCTGGCCCAGGGAGGAAGATTTGAAAAAAGACAGTAATCTAATTTCCTTAATTTGTACTACCCAGATTTCCTGAGAGTATCAAGCTTCTTTCATGGTTCCCCACCTACCTACCCAGTCTCACAACTCCAAGGCCCACATGGTCACACACAGGGGACCCAAAGCACATGCTGATCTATGTAGACCCTGCTTGACAGGATGCACTGCAATTATTTGCTTTTCAATTCTGACTCCATTAGTAGACTTTGGCTGCCATCCTGATCCAGTTAAGACTACAATTTAAAATACTCCTACTGGCTTGAAGGTAGAGACTCACAGTTGATTAGAAGAAACCTCCATCAATCACAGACCTTTACAACTCAAGTTCTAAGACTGCAGCAGAGAAATCCACTCTAGTCCTTTGGGAAATTTCCACCTTTAGGCTCTGTGTACCTGGATATCTCCCAACCAGATTGTCCTCACTAATATATTTATCTTATTTGTTATCCACTGAAAGTTTTTAAACAGTTACTTGCTGAATGAGTTCATTCTATCATCAACCTCTCAAATCTTCTCTGGGAGAATCCAAGAGCAGGAACTATGACACTATTTGGAGAATCATCTACTCCAGGCTGGTTCCTGAATTTCAGGAACAACATTATTATAATAAAACTCCTTCCTTTAACTATATCTTAATGAAACAGTATTTCATAATATTTACATCTTTAAAATAAGAACATAAGTGATCATCCTATATCTACCAAGTAGCATGCAGAACCTTGTCTTGTTTAACAGTTATGTATTGAACTTTGTAGAGAAAAGATGGGTGTAGGGTTCCTATAAATAACAGCCCTCTTTCCAGATTAATTGACAGTAGATTTCAAAGGAAGAGCATGCATCCGTACATGAGGGAATGCATCAAAGCCCAGCAAAACTATTCTTACATAAAAGCTTTTGAAGAGTTCTCCCCCTTTCTAGTAAGTTTGCCAGTGGTTCAGCAAAAATAGGAAATGTTGTGACTTCCCTTCAGGAACATAAACTATAAATAAAGTAAACTGTCCCTATGTAGGTGATTTGACCATGTCTACAAATTCAGTTCTGCAAAATCTAGAAGAGGTAACCAGGATGTTGTTGTAGGGAATAGTAAATTACCCCAGCAAGAGGCATGCATAAACAATGTGTGTGTGTGTGTGTGTGTGTGTGTGTGTGTGTGTGTGTGTGTGTGTTTTTACCTGTAGATGTATTTCCACTTCTAAAACCTAGCAGTAGGTGGTACATTCAGGTTCTCAATATTCACTAGCTGACAAGATGGAGTCACATAAAATTACAGAAACTATCTTCAATATCATGCTTGCAATTTCTCCTATCTTGGCAAGATGAAGACAGAAGTACACCAGGAACTTACTAAGTACCATAAGTGCCTTGTGAGATAAGTAAAACTAGTACCATTAAAAACAGGAACAAGTATATGTTGCCTGCTAATATCATTGTCACTTAACACTGTTTTGGTATTTCCAACTAATTAGGATAAGAAAAAGAATTATGTAATATTATGAATCTAAAAATTCTTTAGACAAGTATCAATGCTTGCTAAACAATTACAAAAGGTTTTTATAATTCAGAAAATGATTTGATACAGAGCCATGATACATAATAAATATACAAAACTGAAGGCCATATCACATAGAAATTAAAGTTAAATTCTTACTTTAATAACAATCAAACTATAAAATAACTTGGAAATCTAACAGAAATGTACAGTAACAATATGAAGATAACAATTTTATATTGATAAACATACTGGATAAACAAAAATTACCATGCTTATGGACCAAAAATATTAACATGTTTACCTTTTGAAAATAAATATAAATATTTAAAACAATATTAATCAAATTCATAGAAGCATTGTTTTGCAATTTCCTTTAAAAATTAAATAAATTATTTTTTAAAATCACATCAAAGACTCAGTGTGGGATTGGGGTCATAGATCAGTGTAGAGGACTTGCTTAGAATAAACAAGGTTTAGGGGGCTTGATCATCGAACCACAAAAAACAAAAGTCAAACAAAATCTTTGTAATATTTGCCTGAAAATACTAGAAAAGATGACAGTCCCCTTTCAGAGAAGATACAAAATCTTCTGTGACTCTGATTTAATTAAAGTATGTAATATACTCACAAACATAGACAAAAGGTTTTTGGCACAAAATTGATTCCATAACTAGAACAACTATAAATGAAAATGTAATATGTGATAAATACTTGAATATTAGTTCATCAGGAAAAGTACAGTCTATTAAATAAAATATCTTGATGTCAGACCCGGATCAATATCTGACAAGAAATAAAAGTGATGGACCTGCTTAACATCATGTTCAAAGTAAAAAGGGTAAGTGGATTAAGAATTTCAACATTATTTGGTACCGATGTATCAAAAACAAAAAGAGAAAGAGAGAAAGAAAAAGAAGAAGAGATCAAGGGGAGATGGAGAAGAAAAGAAGAGTGGGAAAGGGCACAGAAAAAGAAATTTGAATGTGTTATGTACATGTACAATAAACTAAAAGTAAGATAAAATAAAAAAGTTTAAATGAAAGTATATTGCAAAAATTTAGGTAAGAAAATTGTTTTAAAGAAATATTGAGAAAGAAAGAAGGAAAGAAGGAAGGAAAGAAAGAAAGACAAAAGAAAAAGGGAAAAATCTATTTTATTTCATAAACAAAACAAAAAATACAGTAGGTACATTTAAAGACATGGAAAACTAAAACATATATGAAAGTCAGGATTTATAACTGTGATATAAAGAAGAATTAAGAAAAAGACTCCTACAATTTGAAAAGGAAAAAAGCAAACATATGTCAGATGCACATGCTTTCAATCACAAGTTACAAGAAGTTGAGGCAAAAAGATAAAAAAAGATTGAAATTTTTCTCTGCCAAGCTGGCAACATAGCAAACCCCTATCTCAAAAAAAGAAAAGAAGAAGGAGGGATGAAGTGTGAAATGTATGAATTGGGATTTGGAAAAGGGAAATGCAAATGGATTTTAAAAAATCATAAAATGTATTTATTAAAACATAAAACTTCTTTAATAAAATTATCACTACTTGTTAAGGAAACGGAACTAAAGTTAGTTTTCATGTTTTTCAAGTAATACATTTTCCAAATGGAAAAGATTTGTGACATTTAATGGAATGGGCAGAGAAATGGTGGGGTTGTGAACTTCAGTAGATGATGCTTCTGTAATGTCACTTTGGAAGTCATTGTATAGAAATAGTCATTGCTTCTAGCAAGTATGATTTAGATACACATGCTGACTCAGAGAGACAGCTACAGGGCAGAGATAAATGAGGATAGCAAAAAGGCACGTGCATAATTATGATCGTGCACTTGTTAATAAAACTAAGGGGAGCATCTTTTTTCACACCACTGTATATATTTACATACATTTATGTGAGGATAGAAGGAAATATAAAACCATATGCACCAAACTGACTTTTTAAATTGTTGTTATTATTTGGATGTTTTCATTTTTAAATTTGGAATGCAAATGACACTAAAGTTTGCACACGTGACTGCCAAGTGTGTACATGAGTACAGCACAGATAACTATGGTCTAAGATTTCAAGAGAGAGAGAGAGAGAGATAGGAATGTGGAGAATGTGGGCTTGATCAGAATTTGAAGTATTGATGTGAAAGAACCTGAAAAACAAGGGTCTTTCAGGACAGTGAGAAAGTAAGAAGGAAAGAACATTATCCAGAATCATGTAGATTCATTTCTAATTCTCCAAACTACTTGTAACTATATATCTAAAACAAAGTATGTTATCTTTATATGAATATTTAACAAACCATATTATTGCTACTGTGCAAAACAAATCTCCATTCACTCCAGTTGCTATTGTTATCAGGAAAATATAGGCAAGGAGATTCAAACAGCCAAAGAATCTGAAGTTTATCATTAAGTATGAAGTCTAACTTATTATCTCCAAGCAAAAATAAATAGATTTTAAAAGATGAATATATTGCAATCTACAACTCAAATAAATGAATGACTTTTACCTTTGCATACACCAACTCCATTCACTGCTGCTTCTAGTCTGCAAGAACACCAAACTTTTTAAAAACCAAATTACATGTTGAGTAACTGGCACCAATAAAGGCCTGGGAATATGTAAGCTGGAGCTTCTTGTTCTTCAGAGAAGTGGAGATGTAAATAAAGGGATCTTTGTTTACATAAGATTTAATCCTTTGGTAAAGTTTCTTTGGCTCTGAGAGTTGCATAAAGTAGGTTATAATCTTACAAACAGGTTCCAAGATTAGTCACTTGGAACCAAAAGCTCCTCCTTTCTTTTATGCTTTGTTTAGATTTTTTTTAAACAGTTAACTCTTGCACAGCCTTGGCTCCAACTGTAACAGCTTATCAGAAGACTCTAGAAAACTCGGTGTTGCTTAACTTTTTCTCCCTTTGTGACTAAGCAACCGTTAAGTCTTTTGTAAATAAAAGAATCTTTCACTTAGTAATTTTTAAAAGAAAACTGTATGAATTGAGCAATAGTTCAGTTATCCACGTAAGCAGAAAGATTGGGAAACAACACTAAAACAGGAATAATTGTGCACGCATTGAGCAGATGTAGGTAAGAGTATTCATTTCCATAGGATGCACCTGACGTTTTGACAGATGTAAGAAATTCCAGGTTTACATACTAGTCCATTGGTAAATTGCTAATGGGCTCAGGGGACCAAAAGATTAGGGAGTATAACAGGCAGTGAGGTTGTCATATTCAGGAGGAATTTAGGAGGGAGTACAAACAATAATTGGATAGATATTTAAAAGGAAGAAAAGTGATACAATGTAATAGGACATTTAAAAGCACAATGGCTTATCCAGGGTTCCAGCAGAGACTACTTTTGTGCTGAATAAGCTAATTAGCTAAACCATGGGATATTTATGGTAGCTAGGTTGAAGAGTCCCTTAGAGCATCCATTCAGTAAACATTAATTAAGTGCCTACTTAATGCCAAATATGTTCTTGGTTCTATTCTTAGCAGTTGTGATAGTTGTCTCAGGTCTTGGACTCTATTCAAGGAGGTGTACAGTGAATAAGCAGAGTTAGCAAATCACAGGGTTAGGAAGACAGTGTATTGAAAGACAGGCATAGGCAACTCGAGTGAGCTCCAAAGGGGCAACCCAGGGAAAGTCCAAGTGTCGGGAGAGGGTTGGGAGTTGTTTATTAGGGGCAGAGGAGGGGAAATGGAGTAGCTAGGGATGGAATCCTCTGTTTCACCATCTTTGGGGCTGTGGCCTGTTCAGTTTCAGCAGGAAGTCAGCCTGTCCTGAGGAACAAAGCCAGGCTCATGCATGCTAGGCTGGCTTCCCGTCTTGTCAGTACCCCCCATAGCTGAGCAGGAGCTCCTCCAAGGCGGCTGGGAGACCACTGCCTCAGGATGTTTGGCCACACTGTTTTTGAGATTCTTCCCTCCCTGGTTGCACTGGTGATCTCTGGCTCCAGCTCTTATCTATCTACTTACACTGTCACTAGAGAAATAATGATTAGTGAGAAAGCTGGGATTTCTACTCATGAATTTTGACTCTTTTTGATTGAAGAAATCAACAAATAAGATTAAGAGGGCACCCTTTTACTTTGCTGCACACAGCTGCCCAACAAATACATTGAAAAACTGTGAGATGGATGCGTGTGTGTGTGTGTGTGTGTATCTGCTTAACAAGCGAAAGATTTTTCTACATCCCCATTTGATATTTATCAAATGTTACTTGCATTATTTCTCAGTTTCTGGTGGTGAGGTTTCTTTTCATTGTTTCACTGTTTTGAGATAAAATGCAAATGTCTATCTGTCGTGATACTGTGTGGATAAAACTAGGGAACTGCTTCAGAAGTAGAAGTTCCTTGGATCGCTCCTGTCACCACATCTGAAGTAGAAATGAAAATTCCAATTGGAAATTCCATTTTTTCTTAATTAGTCCATGTTTGCAGTATGTAATGTTTACATTCCTTGTGTGGAGTTAGTACATGTACATAAAACATCTTAAACCCTTTTCCTTCTCCTTCCCCTCTCCTCTTTTTTCTCTCCTTCCATGTCTTGATTCCCTTTCAGGAAAGATCTCTCTATTTTCTATGATCTCTTTTATTTAGCTCTTTATTTATAATTTGAATGTTTCATACAAAACACATCATTTAAGCTTGTATATGTCATTTCTTTCATTATGGTCTCATTATGCATCCATTTTACTACAAATGACTCAAGTTCATCTTCATGGCAAAGCAGTACTCCAGCATGTATAAATACATTTGCTTTTTTGCTTCATCTGTTGATAGATATATAATCTACTTCTGACATTTAGCTATTAAGAATTGTGCTGCTATTAACATGAACCATAATCCTGTAATAGATGTTTTTAACTGTTTTGGAAGGATGTCTAGGAGGGGATTATCTGGGAGTGGCAGACTGACAACTTGTGGGCAACTTGTAACACTCAGCTGAACTGAACCAGCATGATGCTGGGTGTAGAAGGACCACTTGAGGATTGTCACCAACAACATAAAAAGGAGAAGTGCTCAGGAAGAGGTGGTGTTGTTGGTTCTGGAGAAGCTTGTTTGCACTGACTTTCCTGATATGGACTCGACTGTTCTCTTCATCAGAAGCATTCAGGACCTTGCTGTTTCTGAGGATCGCTGTGGTTCATTCTGGGGGAGCTCTGGTCCTTACTTTGAGTCTCACTTCCTGGCTCAGGAGGGGAAGATGGTATGCTGTTGAATCTGGAGCAGCCTGTCATGGTGGCTTTCCTGATATGAACTCTCCTGTCCTCATTGTCAGAGGAGCTTGGGACCTTGTTATCACTGAAGATGAGTGTGGTTCTTTTTGAGGGAGCTCTGGTCCTTACTTTGAGCATCACTTCCTGGCTTCAGTGCAGATACTTCAGCCTGCTGCCATAGATCCTTCGTCTTGCAAGCACAGATATTCTAGCTTCCACCACTGACCCTTGGGCCTTTTCAGTGTAGATCCACGAAACAGACTTGCATGAGACATTGTCATGGGCTCCAGACCTCCAGCTGGACTCATGGCAGGGGGCATTGTCATGGGCTCTAGGTCTTTAGCTGGACTCATACAGGACGTTGCCATGGGATTCAGGCCCTCAGATGGATTCTTCAAATCTTTAGTGTGTGGGCAGATTTCTTCTCACTTTTGTATTTGATTCTTTTATGACAATTATATAATAATCCTATAAATTATGTGCCCCATATTAAATTTTTCCCTTGCAAACCCTGACTACAACATTGAGTCAAAAGGAATTTCTATTTTTAGCTTTTTGAGGAATCTCTACACTGATTTCCGTAGTGGTTTTACAAATCCACGTTCCACCCAATAGAGGAGGGGTCCTTTTTCTCCCACAGTCTGCTCTTACTTGATTTCATGATGCTGCCCATCCTTTCTGGGGTAAGGTGAAATTTCAGTGTTGCTTTAATTTGAATTTCTCTAATGGGCAGTGATTTTGAACATTTTATTTCTTGAGAAGCACTAAGAGGCAGGACGATTTTCTGTTCTCTGGTAAGAAGGATAGTTAACATTGATTGACTACATATATGCCACAGTCCATTCTAAAAACATCCATGTAGTAAGCCTACACTTTAACTTTAATGAATGCTATCATTATTCCCCCATTACAAATGAGAGGGAGCAGAGAATTTCTTAGATCTCACAGTTGGGAAGCAAACGAGTATGGATTTAGTTCTGCTTCAGAGTGCTGTCTGGGCCATCTCTCAATTGCCATTTCATTGGCACACAAGTAGAAAAAAGCCTTCAAGTACTATTTGCCAAGAGTTGCATGCTTTCCATTTCTTTTCTTGCAATTTTTGTAAATTCACTCTTAGAACATGAAAAGCTCTGAAGTCACATATTCCAGAAAAAATAGTACTTTTTCCTGTCTTTTATCAAAAAAAGCCTGCATAATCACATTGCCTCCATCCAAAAAATGTACCCCAACCCACACTTAACACTCCCCACTCACCGATGTTCTTGCCCCATTTCATCTTCTGTCATTGTCAGTGAAAGTTTTTATGAAGAATTCAACAAAAACAACCTCAAGAAGACCCCCAAAGTGCTATGAAGAAAGTTACAACTGGGAGTGTTACAACTGGGAGTACCTAGGGTCAACACTGAGGGAGGACAGGCCTGGGAAAGTTCTTGAGGAAATAAAGCTTGAAAGGAAATTCAATGTCTAATAAGGAACAATTGTGACTATCTAGAGGCAGAGGGAGCCAATCAGGGAGAAACAGCGAGCGAAAACATTCTGGGGCAGAAGGAAATAGCACTGTGGATTTGACAGGAAGGTTGCAAAGGGGGAGAGATGAAGTCAGAGCACTGAGCAGGGACCAGATTCTGTTCCACTCTGTGGCCAGTATGGGGTTTGGATTGTATTCAACTGGAAATCAAATGGGCCCAGCAGTTGTGAAGCAGGAAAGTGACTTGATCAAAGTTGTGTTTTTAAAAGAAATACTTGGCAGTGTAAAAAGAGGGCATTCCAAGGGAAGGAAGTACAGAGTTGGAAAGCCATGGTAAGGCGTAGGCAAAGGATTGTGAATAACTTGGGGAAGGGTGGTAAAATGGAGAGAGAGATCAACACATTCAGAACATAGTTGGGAGATAGCACGGGATATACTGATCTCTGTAGAAGTCTTTCCATAAAGGAGAAGTCCAGAGAGCTCTGCAGCATTTCCTTTAAAAAAGGCTCCCAGTTGGTAGGGCACCTGGATATTTTCTCTTGCACCTTAGTTATCCTAATAAGTGTTTACAAAAAATGATTTTCCCTCTGGCTAAGATGGGATTTCCCAAAATACAGAGAAAGAATTGTTCCTGCATGACATGCAGCAATCATCAGAAAAGTATCTTTAAAATATTTGTTTAGAAGAACCACAGGTTCTTCTATTTCTAACAGCTACATTTTAATGTTAGAAACAATGCTTCCCTTTTGAATAAATATCTACCCAAGGTCATGTCTACCCATCGGCAGCAAGGAAACGAAACTAAACGAAAGGAAACGTAGAGTCCTTTGAAATACTGCTGTTGTCTCTGGCTCTGTTCTCAGTATTCAGTGTGACTTTGTACCTTTCTAAACTATTTTACCGCACATACGGCTGTCCTGAAACAGCTCTGGTGTGTCCGCCAGAGTTTCTCTCTTGCCTACAGAAAAGGGTTGCTATCCCTTTCCTGCTGAGGAAAATCCAGGGTGTTCAGTGTCAGTGAGGAAATTGGCCTTGGAAGCTGTCAAGTAAAAGTGTTAGGCAAACAGATGAATCAGGGAATCAGGTTATACATATGACACACACTAGTGTGTGTGTGTGTGTGTGTGTGAGAGAGAGAGAGAGAGAGAGAGAGAGAGAGAGAGAGAGAGAGAGAGAGAGAGAGAGAGAGAGTTCACAGATAAAACAGATCACGGTCACTGCAAAAAAAAGTCACCTCGTGTTTTCCTTTATATCTAAATGTTCCCTCATGGCCTCGTGTGCTCATAGGTAGAGCTTTTTGAAGGTGATTAGATCATGGGCAAGTGATACTTATTAGTGAATTGATGAGTTTATAGCTAAATGAGATATTGGGAAATGAAGCGTGGTTGGAGGAGGTTATTGGGGTCATGGCCTGTAAGTGTGCATTTTCCTCAGTCTCTCCTAGATAATTTCTTTCTGTCTCTCTATCTCTGTCTCTGTCTCTCTTTCTCTCTCTTAGAATCAATGTCAGGAACTTATCCTAGATTCTGCAGGCACTGGTAAACTCATTCTCAAAGCAAACCAAGAATGTCCCTTTCAAGTCCTTTTATTCTTTGTTTTCTCTCAAACTTTAATCTCAAATTTTCAGTTGGAGTCACTTGAGAATTCTGTCACAGAGACTGAAATAATCAGAACCTTTGGTTCACAATTTGTAGTCATATTGATCATAGGTGGCTGTGGCAGTTCACGACTGTGGCACGGTACAAAGAATGAGATTGCTTGGCGTCATTGTCCAATTGAAACTCCAAGAAGGCCTAGAGGGACTGCCTTTAATCAAGGCCCCTAAGTATGAGGAAATCTCATGAAAACAACCCTGAACTGAAGCTTTTGTGGATTTTTATTGGTAGAACAGGAAGGAAGGATAAATGACAAAAGAAGAACATCTCTGCAGGAATTCACGTGGGGTACAGGGTAAGGGCAGGGTGGTCTGTTACATGATTGACCTTAGTACTAAATCAGAGTATAAGGAGGAGAGGGCTACAGCATTCACGCCTCAAGGCATTTTGTTTTGATCCTACTTGGACTTGTGGTCCTGTAGGCTCTTTAATCTCTAATGATGCATTCTGGGAAGTTTTGGGCATGCAGCTCCAAATGTCGCTTATCTCTGCATATCCATCTCACATATACCTCCGGCCACACCCACACATAGTTCTTTCTCTGTTTTGTACAGGGATTTGGGAAAGAGAGACAGGGTAAAGTGAAGAAGTATATTGGGCTTGGTGGAGAAAGGTCATCACGGCTTTAACATCTATCATCAGCTAAAATAGTATGCAGAAGGCTGTTAGGACTATTAGAAAGTACAAAAAGAAAAATATTCCAAAACGTATAAGAATCCAAATGTGAACATTGAGACCAGAGAATCAGTTCCTAGGGTTGATCCAGGAGACAATATCACTGAGATGACCTCATGCTATGAGGTTCCATTTGAAGCTTCTAAAATTGACTCTGAAGCCGACCAGTAATTTTTCTGTCTAGCTTTATATGAAAATCACCATGGAGAGAGTGTTGGACCTCCTGCCCAGATTCATAGTGATGAAATGGAATTGGAATGATACACATGGAATTGTAACCAGCATCACAGCCGAGAGCCTACTATGTGTCCAAAGAGCTTGTTGAGATTAGGTGAGTCATGTGACAGCTGCCTCAAGGAAGTCAATCCTTTGCAGAATTTCCTTATCAACACAGGTAACAGTGTGGAGCTCTGAAGTAGCATTTGGAAATTTCCATACATAGTTTGGAGAGTTTGGATGGAATGAGTCAAGGGTATGGCTGCTTGGGTCGCAGTAGCTGCTGGTGCCATCACTGCTCTAGTCCTCCCAGAGGGCTTCCATCGGAGAGGTTCACCTGCTGAGGTCATTTGTTCCGAGCAGAGTCACCCACTCAATGGCCTGTACGATTGTTGGGAAGCTAGGCTTTAGCCCTTAGGCTTAGCACCATAGTATAAGCAATACAATATTCAATTGAAAAACTATTACTATTATTGACACATGGAGTAAGCCATGTGGAATTCGCAGGCAAGGAAATATGGAGAGCTTTAACAAGTGGGTCCCAAGAAGCAGATGAAACATAAACAGTGAAAATAGTTTCTTCCTTAGTGAAGACCAAAACATACGGGTAGGAAGTACAGATCCTGACATGTTTAGGGGTATCACAGCAACCCATGCGATCTTATCTATGTGTTGATAGCAGCCAATTCTGACAATGCAAGGAGACAAAGGAGTAACTGATCACCATAAGGCTTATTTAAGGGGACATAATTAGGTGCTGGAAGAAAACGATGAAGTCTGACAAGTGCAGCTTTCCAGAAAGAAGGGCTGTCAGTGATTGGTAAGCTTCTAGTCATACATTCTAGAACCTGGCTAATAAATTATATCTAACCATCTGTTCTGCCCCACCAACCCACCCTCTCTCTCTCCTCTAGTCTTAGCTAACTGTCTACCTACATCTGTGTCGTTATGAATCTTTTTGTCATTGTTCATTTTCTTTTTCATTTTTATAATCTTGTATTCGCCTTATGCATAGTCAGAGATGGAGAAACAATGATGTGGATACATGTACCTGTTGAATTTCTTTAAATACTACAAAGACTTTCGGGCTGTATATGCAGGGAGTGATTGAAATATACAATGAAAGTTTATATAAAAATGTTTATTAGGGATAAAACCACTGTCATTAATTCCCCCTCAAAATAGTCTCCCTCACTACACACACATTGTACTTACTACTTTCAGAAACAATTCTGGAGCCCTCTTTTGTAAACATCCCTAGGAGGGCGGATCATATAACTATGACAAATGCTGCTACCTAGTGACATCCAATGGAAACACATGCTCATACAAGCATACTGAGTGTCCCATCTCCCTTCTTCACTGGCTCTGGCACCATGAACTATGGCTCTTCTCCAGAGTGAAAATGATCATGAAAGGAAAATATTTTGAATTGATTCAGGACATTGAGGCAGCCACGACAGTGCAACTAAAGACATAAAAGAGGATTTCCAGAACTTCTGCAAAAAGTGGCGAGAATGATGGGATAAGTGTTCAGAATGAGGGAGAATATTTTGAAGAGCGTTAATGGTAATGTCTTTTACAATTTTTTTTAATTTAAACATTCAGTATGTGAATCATACTTTGAAATTTGAGGGGATTAAATTTTTTTTTCTTATTGCTGTGACTTACATTGGGAAATACACTTACTTGTAGAATGGTGCATCAAATGTAGAAGTTCCCCATTTGGGGATATAAATCCCAATCATTTTCTGGGTGTTAAACCAATTTACACTCTCAGCAGTAATGCACTGATATTTTCAGACTGTTACATTTTTCTCTAGAGGCTATATGTAAAATATGTGATTGTTTTGGTGTGCATTAAAGAAATTGAATATTCTGCCTATTTACTGACTTACATATGTCTTCTTTGATAGGCTCATTCATTTCTCTTGTCTGTTTTTACATTGGGTTATTTGTCCTCTTATCCACAGGCATAATTTGTATATGTGATTGATGCTGTTAGTTGTACACATTGTAAATACTTTCTCACATTTTTGTTATTCGATTTTGTAGGTTGGCGTTTCATGATCAAAGATTCTTATTAATGTAGTCAAATTTTTTCAAGTATTTTTTCTTTTACAGTTAATGCTGATTTATGACCTAAGAAAACTTTCCCTGCCCCAAAACATTTTTAAATCCTAAATATTTTATAGGATGTTTTAAATTTTGTGGCAATACATATCTACCCATACATATATATGTACATATGAAATATCATATATGAGGTAAGAATTCAATCTTAAATTTTTTCACATGGAGATACATTTTTTTATCATTCCATTTATTGTATAATCTCTTTTACTTCACTGATATCTCATGTTAGTGTATTTATATACCAATATCTTAAACACATTTAGGTCTGTCTCTGAGCTCTCTTTCTAGTCTGTAGACTTATCTGTCCTTCACTTACACCGCAATGTGATCATTTCTATGGCATTGGGGCCCAGAAGGATAATATCACCACGGAGATATTGTATCACCAGGATGGAAGGGCTGACCTCATTTTCTGCCTGCCACAATTATGACAGCATCATGAAATGATTTACGATAGGTGTAGAATCCCAACTGCATGAAACACAGTAAATTATCCCTTCCTAAATAACTCTCTAGATCTTGTCTCTATTATTCGCATTAGTAGGAGATATTTTTTAGATTATAGTTTCCCAGTCGTGAGAACAGAGCCTCCTCATTGGTCCTCACCCTATGAAGACACAAGTACCTTCAGTTTAAGGAGGCCTCATGTTCAGTGGGGCTCCGCACTTAGTAATCTGCTGGGTCCACCTGAAATTTCAACAAAGGCCCTCACAGTTTCATCTTGCACCAGGAAAGCCTATAAGGGAGGGAGTAAGCCAAGACAAACAATGGTGTGGGATTCAGGGGGAAAAAAAGATCCAGCTAAAGTGAATGAAAGGATATAAACATCAAATCCCAATTTAATCAAAATTACAGTTCACTATATTGACATGTATCAAAAGGAATATTATGTGGATATATGGGGAAATACGTAGAGAAGATTATTTCAGAAAGTTATGTATTCTATAAGAAAAAGTAGATTTAAAAAATGTAAAACCTCCAGTAATTTTTCTTTTTTTAAAAAGAAATAATGTCAGATCCAACTATGAAAACCACTGAAAATAGTTGTCTGTAAGAAGTAGAATTTGAAAATGGAAAAACAGCAATATTATTTTGCTTTTAAGTTTTGTAAAATTATTATTTGTGCATGCATAATTTATAAAAAGTAAATTCAAACAAAACATAATAAATAAAAGCTACATGAAAGTAATATACTTGATGACAAAAATTATGTGAAAGATGGGATTCATTTAAATCACACCAATCACCCAAACTATTTGGAAAGATGATACAAACACCAACCAAATTTAGATTTTATTTTTAAAATAGGCTGTAAAACTGTACGAGCAAGTAAGGATAACTGAATTGTAGGAATCTAACATTGCCCATTGCTTCCGGCAATAGATTAAATGAAAGATCTTTCAACCCAGGGCACTCAGCTTGTGGAAAGAAAACAGACTTTTTCAGCGCACTGTCGGGCTCCACAAATAGGAAAGGTGTGGTTTTCAAGGTCTACTTCATTTCCACACCCCTACAAACTGTAGGGGTGAAGTTCCTCTAAAGGATGAAGACAAAAGCAATACTGAGATTTAGGTAGTACATCTATGGCCAGAGAGGCAGCAACAGGAAGGTGAGTCTGAGCCTCTCACATGCAGTTGCAACTCTAGACGCTTCCAAGTCAGTGTCCTGGAGGATCAGAGGAACAGAAGGAAATCCTACCTGGTGGATTGTATTCCCCAGTTTCATTAAGGATTCAGATCAAAGAAGTAGCTCCACAACAAACAAAAAGGCAAATCTTTTGAGTGGCAGTTAGAAGAAATGACAAACAGGATCAGTCTTTGAGAAGTTCACATATGAGAAAATTCAGAGTATGCAAGTCATGTATAAAACTTAAAAAGATAAAAGGATTTATACTACTAGTAATGATGGCCTAGAATGCATAGTCCAACAGTAGCCTATAGGCCAAAATGGCTCATGATCTCTTTCTGTAAGCTAAGAATATTTTTATATGTTTAAATAATTGGGAAAATAATAACATATAGTGGCTTTTGGGGTCTGGCTTAGATCCCCAATCTCCCAAACCAGTGTACAGTAAAGGCTTAAATAAATGAGACAAGTGGTATGATTTTTAGGACACCGGGGGATCCAAACCCTCTGTAGAGTTCTTGACTCTTGGGACTAAGACAAAGAGCTTCTCTATGCTGCTCATATTTATTATGTTTTCAAACAAAGAGAGGGGAAACTGAGGAAAGCACAGGAAATGAGTAGGACCTTGGGAGTCACTTCAAAGACTTCTCCAAGTAGTACATTACACCAATTTAGGAGAACTGTCTTATCACCACAATGACATTTATGGTAGGAGTGAGACTGCAGGAGTGAGATGCCTGCAGCTGCAGTCTCTATCTACTTAATTGGGGTTGGAGTTAGGTGTCCTCAGCTGTGGCCTTATCTTGCCCTTTGACGTATCTCTGGCATCACAGGCCACTACAGGCCTCAGCCAGGACCAGTGATTCATAGAGGTTCACTTACTGTAAATCAGTTCTTATCACCAGGCAATGGGTCTGGGCCTAGGACAGACTCACAAGTAACCACAGAAAGCCAATTAGTTAATTTTAAATCCTTCTCAAGAGCCACTTCGTAGGGGCCTCCAACAAGTGGCACATATAAATTATCTGACATTTAACGTGTTTGAACTACGTAAAAATGTATAGATATACTTTTCCCACCCTCTTAGTACATTAGTATATTATTGTATATAGATAGTAACAAAATACACTTTGAAAAAAAAGAGAAGTGTCAAACCAGCCAGGGGCTTTTGAACCATAAAAATGACATGGTTGATAATTTCTTGGTTTTCTTCGTATTGTTGTTTTGTTTTTGTCCCATATATCCAAAACTTTGCACTGAAAAACCAGCGACAGAAACACCAATGGGCATGGACAAATTAACAGTAAGTTCCTTGGTTCTTTTTGGCAAAGAATCAGGAAAGAGGAAACCAAGCCTGACATGAAACTTTAGAGCATAATCTCTGCTGCAGCTGTGTTAAAAAAGACAAACCTGTGGGCCCAGGTCGCTTTGTGCTAATGAATGTAGAATAAGGAGTTTAGACCTCTGAGAGGCTACAGCAAGGCAGCCCAGCGTCCTCCCTGGGGATCTATCAGAGACAGTAAAGTAGGAGCCAAGACTGTACAAGGTGTGGCCTCCACCTACAGGAGGGCGAACCCACTCACGGAGAGCCTGATCTTCACCCAAACCAGCAGGAATGAGATGCCCTTCCTTCCCCTATCCATTGGTGCCAGAGAAGCCTGGTAGAGAGTTGAGACTTACACCACTGGGTTCCGTGGAAATAAGACAACTTCTACTGAGAAGACATCATGAGAAGCCAGCACACCCAGGGCCTCCCAGCAATTAAGAGGCGCCCCCACCTTCCAGCCCGCAGCAGAGTCCAAGTGGTGAGCCCAGAGCTCCACCTCCACCTGGCAGCCAGGAGGTGGCGCCATTCATTCCTCTGCAAGTGACGTTAGAGAAAGCCAGTCATGGGCTTGAGCATGGAGGCTCTCAATGACCCAGATGCTCTTGAATTAATTTATTCATAACCTGGACAATCACTGTGCCAAGTTGAAAAGGTCCATCCTGAAAGGGTCCTCATTGTCTGATTTCATGTACATAACATTTTGTAAATGACAGTTACAGAAACCAAGTAGAGACATCCAGCCCAGGCACTGTTACTGAATATCAAGCATGCATGCACTCAGGATCTCCACTGGATTCCTAATGAATACAAAAATTAAGAGTACACAAATCAGACTCATCTCCTAATCTCAAAAGGAGGGGGAAAAAAGGGAAGGAAAGAGAAGAGAATGGAGGAAAAGGAGGAGCAAGAGGGAAGGGAAAATTTCAGCTTTCCGTTAGTGGAAAGTGTATCACGTATTTAAAGCCAAAACTTTAGGGCAATACTTCCGTCTGCTCTCTACCAGCATTCCTGTTTAAGCATGCAATGTTGCTTTTGCTCAGAGGACAATTTTTTCAACTAGGATCAATGTTTACAAAACAAATCATTTCTATGACTTGTGAGGGGAAATCCAGAATGGATTTAAGAGACCATTTTTTGTAAAAGTAGGGGAAAAATTCTCTTTTCAAGACTGCTAATTAATAAACATACTAATCTTATATATACTTACTAATCCTGGATAAAAAGATAATGTTCCTTCGATCCAGGACAGTTCCAGTTTCTATCCTTTGCCTTGCTACACAATCTAGTCAGTTTTAGAATTATCAGTATGGACAATAAAATTGATATTGTCAATCTCTGTAAATACTTTTTTCTTTGGCACCAGGAATCAAACTCAGGCACTGGCGTTTGCGAGGTGGACGATGTGCCGCTGAGCTGTATCCCCAGCAATCTCTCTAAATCTTGTTGATTATCCTTGAAAACAGACTCAGAATGTAAGTACTTGTCACAGGTACAAGCCACCACCTGCTCTTCACTGTCACACTTTGTCTCCTTGCTTTTGACCTTGCCTTACTTCAGAGCATGCCATTCTTCTCAGAGCCCTACAATGACCCCTTGTTCCACTAAATAAATGCCAAAGTTCTCACATGGCCCACAAAGCTTTATTTAATCTGCCTGCCCCTTTCCTCACCCTCTTGCACCCTACCTTGTGTTCTTCTCTGTCGAGTGCTCTGTTCCATCCAGATTGGCCTCCTCTGTTGAAGACATATTGTCTTTCATTCTGTTTATTTATTTGGTACTGGAGAATGAACCTTTGCAGTGAGCTGCATCCTCAGCCTTTCTTAATATTTTTTTTTTAATTTGAGACAGGATTTGGCTAATGCACCCAGCCTGAGCTCAAACTTGTGATCCTCCTGTCTCAGCCTCACAGAGTTCCAGCATCATAGCCATATATGCCACCACACTATTGTAGGTGCTTTGCAAGGTTCCCCCTCTCCCCTCATGGTTTACACAGCTTCTTAGACATCCAAGGACATTTCTGACCACCCTTCTGTCTTAGCTCAAGTACCACCTTTTTAATGATACCTATGTATGTTAATTAAAATGTACAATGCAATAGCACGAGATATACTATTGGTTGCACTTTCCTTGTTCTAATTATTTTCCATACACTTAGTATTTTGTATATGGAACTCTGTGTTTATTTATTTACTCTTTCTCTCATAAAGCAGACGTTTCTCTTTGTTTTATCCACAGATATATACCATACGTTTGGAACAATATAAGTGGCAAAAACAGGTCGCAATTTAAAAATTGCATGGTAACATTAAAATGATTATACTGACTTAAATTTGCATAATCCATAACTTTCTTAGTTATTCACTTCTACAATATTGAAACTAGATCCCTACTCATCATGCTGTATAAAAATCAATTCAGGGGCCCGGGATTTAGCTCAGTTGCATAAGTGCCCACCTGGAAAGTGCAATGTTGTGAGTTGGATAACTGGGACCAAAAAAAAAAAATTCAAAATGGATCAAAGCCTTAGATGTAAGACCTGAAAGTTTGAAACTAATAAAAGGAGAAATAGAGGAAATGCTTGATATCATAGGCAAAGACAAAGACATCCTGAATATATTCCAGTAGCATGAGAGATAATAGGAAACATCAACAAACAGGGCTGCAACACACCAAAAGACTTCTGCACAAAAAGGGAAACAACAGCGAATAGATTATTAAAATGGAAGAAAATATTTAAAGCTACTCTTCAGACAAAAGATTAATATTTAGAGTACACAAGGAACTCTAGAAATTCACATTACAAAATCAAACAGCCCAATCAGTAAATATGGAAATGAACTGAACAAACACTTCTCAAAAGAAGTGAAAATGATCAGTAAGTATGTGAAAAAATTATTCAATATCTTCAGTTACAAGGAAAATGCAAATCAAAACTGCATTGAGATTCCATTTCATACTAGTCAGAATGATTATGGAAAAACAATAAATACTGGTATGGCTATTGGTTAAAAAAAGACTTCTACATGTCTGGTAAAAATGCAAATTTGCACAGACATTATAGAAATCAGTATGGAGATTGCTCAAAAAACTAAAACTAGAAGTACCATTTGAGCCAACCACACTAATCCTTGGTATATACCTAAAGCAGTTAAAATGAGCATACAATACAGATACCTGTATACCCACGTTCATTGTGGTAGAAGTCACAGTAGCCAAAATAGCAAATCAGTCTTGGTGCCCAGGGATGGATTAATGGGTAAAGAAAATGTGGCACATACATAGTATACATCATTATTCAACCATAGGTAAGAAAAAGTCTGTCATTTTCAGGGAAATGAATGGACCTAGTAACCACTATGTTTAACAAAATAGGCCATACTCAGAAAAAGAAATACTATATGTTCTCACTGCCTTACTTTTTCTCATTGCTGAGACGAAATATCTGACAAAGTTACTTCCTTGTTCCCTATAAATTCCAACTTGTTCAAGAAATTTTACCTAAACAAATAAAAACATAGGAGAAATTTAGAGATGATGAATTCTTGGAGAATTCAAGGGGAATGTGATTGTAAGAAGTTATTGAGGAAAATCGCAGATTTGAAGATTCTGAGCAGGTGATGGAAGAGTATTTGGAAGTGAAAAGCATTCTAAACCCACTAAAGTTAGGAGAACAGATAAAATCCTTCAGAGATAAACTATTCAACAGTGCACAGAGACAACTATTAATCCTACCAAGTGACACACTGTGCTAGAAAGTTTAAGTATTTTATCTCATATCCATCAAAGCAAATCTACTAAGTAGGTCTTATACACATTTTGCCAAGAAAGAAATAGCTCAAATAGGGTAACTCACTCACTGGGAGGTTAAGTAGAAAAGAAACTGTATACCAGAGTCTGAGGGCTGGAGATTTAGCTCAGTGGCTTAAGTGCCTGCCTGCCAAGCATGAGGTCATGAGTTTGATCCCTGGTACCAGAAAAAAAAAAATGGACTGCAGAGTCTGGTTTGAATCCATTCAATCTGTCTTAAAAGCTGTTATTCTGTAGCAATGCTATGAAATTTCCTTGTTTTTTCTCAATTTTCAACCGAGGAGTTCAGAAAATATTCATATTTTAGATGTTCCTGAAATTTACTCAAAGAATGAGAAGCCAGATTTTTAATTTGATAGCATGAAAGACCTGCAAGATAACGAGTGGGGTTGCCAACCATACAGAAGAAAATTAAGGATGTCAATAAAGGCAGCTTTAGACCCCCACAGTTTCTCTAGATGAACTCTTAGCTTCCCACCTACTTACTGTCTTTTGCCATCTCCTGAATTTCACTGTGTACTTTTTCCAAGCATTTGGTTGAGGGATTTCTTGCCTGGTTTCCCATATTGTTTGTCCTAAAGCATCCAAATGCCATTTGCATCTGAGGTTCATTGGAATCACCACCTCTTCTGTGAAGCATCCCTCATCCACCCCACCCTTCTATTCGTTTCCATCACTAAATACCAAATTATATACCCTATTATAGCTACACACTGGTCTTTCTTTAACTCTTCAACAACAGTCGCTGGTGGTGCCTCCTTTATTCCTAAGATTCCCAGCCAAGCTGAGAAGGCAGCTGACATTCTGTCTTTTCTGTTCCTCTGCTGCTTCTTAACATTAAACTGCCCAGTTTTCTCAGCTGCATCCTTTCTACTGTCCTTACAGATTGCTGCCCAACTGAGGATTCTATATTTCAAAGCTGCTGAAATCTCATTTTTAACCCATTCCACATCCAACAGTTTCCTAATTAAATCAGTCAGTGCTAAAAAGGGTCACAGTGGCAACCTTTTCTTAGTGCTTTTGCCTAAAATTTCCTAGTAGTTAAAAATTTCTAAAAGTTAGATATTCATGCCAGCAATGTAGGCAGCTCGATCTTATCACTACATCTTGACAGAGGACACCAATTAAAACAGGAAGAGAAAAGGAGATTTTGTGAACATTTCTCATTTGAGAGAGGTACGTCCTACATCTACCTTCCCACCCACACCTGGCTCTCTCCACTTTTGCTGGGAACCTGAGTTGCAGGTTCTTTGAACTCTAAAAGGGAAACAACTGGTCTGGGAGAGTGATTGACATAAAGATAAGCAAATTGGGGGAGGCCCACTCCAGATGTGGGTGGTACCAACCAATAGATTTGTAGTCTCGATGGAATACAAAGAGAAAGAAGAAGGAAGTGTCACCCTTTGAAAGTGACCCAGTCCTTGCCATTGCCATTCAAAGTTGATCACCAGTTTCTTCAGCCTTCCAACGTAGACTCCCACTGGTGATTCCTCTGTAAGGTTTTGGGCCTTTGACTTTGAACTGATGTTGCATCCTTGATCCCACTTATTCTGTAGCTTCCGTCTTCCGGGGCTGAGAAGTCCTGGTTTCTAGGCTTTCCACTATGCAGTCTGCCACTGTTAACTCTCCCAACTCTGAGCCTGTAAACTTAACTAACAAATCCACTTTCATATTATACATGTATCTTCTATTGATTTTGTGCCTCTAGAAAACCCTAAAAAATACACCCATTGAACTCCATTTTTAAATAAAGCAGTAATCTAACATGTTCTGAGGATATGTCAAGCTTGAGAAATTCTAACTAACATCTTTCTTGATAACTCAATGACTGCAATAAAAGTTTCATCCTTTGAATTGCTGGAGACATATTGTTTTATGTGTATCAAGATGGCTGACACTAGGGGAGATACATGCAGATCACTTTTTTGAGGTTTATTGATTCATGTTTGTGGTATGTAATATTTACATTAGATTGAGGGAATGGGCACATGTATATCAGATGTTCGTCATTTTCAATCCCTTTCCTCCACTATCCTCTGTCTTTCTCCTCCTCCTGATCTATTTCTCTCCTGTAATATGCACCTCTAGGTTCCCAATAACCTTTACTTTACTCTTGATTTATATTTTGAGTTTCTCATGTAAGAGAACAAATCAATATTTACCTTTCTGTGTCTGTCTTATTTCACTTAATATTATGAGCTCAATATACATCCAATTTTCTGCAAATGGCATGAATTCATTCTACTTAATGGCTGAATAAAATTCATATATATATATATATAATATATACTATTTTATATGTACATCATTTATATTTTGTAATATGTATTTTCTTTATCCATGAGTCTATTGATGCCATCTAGGCTGTTTCCAGAGCTTAGCTATCATGAGTTGTGTTGTTATAAACATGGGGATGAGTCTATCACTAAGTATCATGACTTTGACTCTTTTGGGAAGCTATCCAGGAGAAATAGAGCTGGGTCAAATGGAATTTCTGTTTTTAGTTTTCTGACGATGGTTTTTCCAGTGGTTTCTCTAATGATTATATAGTTTACATGCCCAACAAAAAAATTAGAAGGGTTCATCTCCTCCCTACATCCTTAGTATCATTGGTTGTTTATTGAGTTATGGTAATGGACATTCTATTTGGGTGTAGAGTTGTTTTCATTTGCATTCCTCTAATGGCTAAAGGTGATGAGCATTGTTTTCCATATGCTTATGTTTCTTCTGTGGAGAAGTGTCTATTCATTTCATTTGCCCATTTTTGATTGGGCTATTTGTTTTTGGTAGATTAATTGCTTTTAATTCTTTATATGTTTTAGATATTAGTTGTCTATCAAAAGAGAAGCTGGTAAGGCTTTTCCCACATTTGGTAAATTGTCTCCTCAGCTAGTTGATTATTTCCTTTGCTTAAAAGAAGCTTCTTAATTTGATATGATCTCACTTGTTGATTCTCAGTATTGTTTCTTGTGCTATTTGAGTTCTGTTCAGGAACTCATTGCCTGTGCTTAGGATTCAAGTGTTTTCTCTGTTTTCTTGAAGCAATTCTAGAATTTTGATTTTTATCATTTCTGCATAATGTGTTCATATTATTTTTGAATCATTTTTATTTTATTTTAGCATAGAGTGAAAGACATGGGTCTAGTTTCCTTCTTTTGCTCATGGACAACCAGTTTTTCCACTACAAAACCTCATTTTTTTTTCATAATTCTGCAAGCTTCCTTCAGACCAGGGATAAAACCACTTGCAGACACAGTGTAGTGTGTATCTAGTAACTTCTACAAATTTGAGACCCTGGAGATATTATGGTGGCTATTCAAAATATCAGGTATATTTGCAAAACTTCACCTCCTCTTTCGTCTTCATTCTTAATGGAGTAATTTCCTATATTCTGTGTCCATGTTTACAGACTCCCTATTGATGCACTGGTCATATTCAAACTATGATCTATATTACTAGGAAGACATTACTATATCCATGTATGCATAAGAGACAGGAAGAAGTCTTTGAATAACAGAGCATAGTTATTAAAACCAGACTTAAAATAAATTTCTAGTCTTGAAAAAGTCAACTGAAAAACTAAGAGGAAGTTGGCAAGAAAAAAAAAGTGTTTTTGTCTGATGACATGGGCCTATGAATGGGTTTCTTTAGGAAAGATATTTTACAGTGATGAACATGCTAAGACTTATCTACTGAACACTCCTTTGTTAGTTATTAGAGAACCTATAGACTATAAATAGGTGAGAGAAAAAAGAGTTATCATCAAATAATTTACTTGGCTTTGAAAATTCATAAAATTGATGGCAAGACATTGAATATTATATCAGAGGAATAAACATGAGATTTCTGGTTTCATATGCAGTAAATGGGAATATCTTACCAACACATCTAAGAAAGAAAGAAAGAAAGAAAGAAAGAAAGAAAGAAAAGAAAGAAAGACTAATGATACAAGAATTATAACCTTTCTTGAACTTGGCAATCAATTGGCTTTATTGAGAAAACAGCTAACCAGAAATCTGGAGAGACCTTTGTACAGAAACAGGATTTTAACATTCACTTATTTGAGACACGCCATGGTTTGAAGGTGGCTTGTCACTACCAGGTTTGAGTTTTGAGATCTTGCTCCTCTGCATTGTGAGCTTCACAAGTGGTGAGATCTTTAAGAGACTGGGATTTATGCAAAGTATATAGGCCGTTGAGGATGACGCTATCAGAAGAGATTAATGTAGTGCTTGTAATAGCCCAGCTAATTGATGGAAGAATGGGTTTCTATAAAAAGGGCAAACTTGACTCCTAGGTGCCTCTGGCTTCCTGTCTTACATTGCACTCCTACCATTCTAATGTCACCTGCCATGAGGGCTTCACCAGAACCCAGATAAATGGGTCATCCAAACTTTTTCACCTTTAAAACTGTGAAATGCATAAATCTCTTTTCTTTATAATGTGCCCAGCCTCAGGCACTTTTCTATAGCAATAGAAAACAAATCAGTACAGGTAAAAGACAATCAATGCCACTTAAGTCATAAAACAACTCAGCTAGAAGCTTTTAATGAGCTTCTAGTTTTTGTATGAGTCGGCAGAAGAAAGTTAAGACCCTGACACTGCAGAAATAAACACTGAAAATGCTTGACTTTGATCCCTCCCAGATCCCTACTAGGCACTCTCTGGGCAGATTAGCAAGAATCTTGAGAGCTCTGTTGTTGCCCAAAGCCTGAGAACAAAGGAAGAACTGTTCAAGATTTGTCCAAAACCAATCCCTTTCTTCTTTAAGGAACAGTCTCTATTTCCACAGGGAAAGTGCAATAAAAACTGCAGCTTGAAGGTACCGGTGGAAACTTTTGGGACCCAGAATGCAAACAAGGAAGAAAACCTGCACTCATGAGGGAGGCCAGGTCATCACCAAGACCAGCTGCTTGTCTAAGAATGACCGTAATCAGAACAGAGAACCTGTACTTTCTCCAATTTTCTGCCTCTCCTTCTGGTGATACGTATTTGGTAAGAGTACAGTGAACCTGGAAGTGTGATAAGAGACAGATTGTTCTTAGGTGACAGAACAAAAGGGAGAACTGAAACCACATGGGAGCAGATTTGAAGCCCTTGACAGAACTGTATTGATTTAATTGTAACTCAAACTTCAAACTCAGCCCTACTCCTGAAATATACCCACAGACTATACACCTAGATGAAAAAAAGATGTGTCCATCCCCACACATAAAATCAAATTACTATAGTATCTACTATCCCATGTTCTGCTTGTAGATTCCAACAAAAATTCCTACAATATAAAAAGATAACAAAAACACTATGAATAGAAAAACAATCATCAGAGCCAAACCTCATATATACCACACATATTCAAATTATCAGACAAATGAAAACTTTCTTTTTAATGCACATGACAAATAACATTGTTGTAGCGAGTTTAAACATATATGATCTTGACTGACAAGATCTTTCCTATACAAAATGTGATAGACAACTTTATTTTAGTTAGTCTCATACTTTGGGGAATTTTTCTCTTGTTTTACAAATATCCTCATGTTCTTCAACTCTACATTGTCTAACCCCCTTTTAAAAATGATTTCTCCTGAAGGATTAGCTACTAGCTAGCATTAGAGAACATCCTTAATATGTCCAAAATCCTGGGTTTCATTCTCAGCACCAAGAAGAAAAAAAAAAATGAAGAATGGGGGGATAAGAGTAGAAAGAAGGAAAGAAAGTAAAGGAGAGAGAGAGAGAGAGAACCGTCAACAACAAAATGATTGAAATTACTATCTAATGGGTAAACTGATTGATAACATCATCTTTTCAAATTTTGATGAGATTCAAATCTTAATTCACAGGGTTAAACTTCCCATGATTAAACTAGACACAGTGGAACTTGCATAATATCCAGTTTTATAATGGACACTGTTTAGAGTTTGGTCACTTGTGAGCACTTGGGAACTGTTGCTTATTTCAAAATAATCGAAACACTGACCACTCCTATCTCATGACTTTAATGTAGATATTTTACTGTTTGCATGTTGCTCTGAAGTCTTTTTTAAATTCATGTTTTATATGACTGCCATTTGGGTAATTTGCTTATTTGTACATTCATTCATTCTTTCAGAAATAATACATTATCTCCTGGGCCACCAGTCAGATGCTAAAACTTAAATAAATAGGTATATAGTTAATTTTAAGTATCAAGTTGACTATATTAAGAGACAGAGCACTGATAAAGAAAGCATCATTTCTGGATGTGTCTGTCAGGGTATTTCCAGAGAGGGTTGACCTGTGAGTTCATAAACTGAGTGGGGAAGATACTCAGTGTGGACAGATACTGTCCAATTATAAGGATAGAACAAAAAGGCAAAGGAAAGGCAAATTTGCTTTCTCTTTTCTTCTGGAACAAGGCTGCCCTTCCAAACTTGGAAACCTTCTAGGTTCTCTGGCTCTTTTTGACTCTGGGACTCGCAACACAGGCCATCCAGACTTGGGCCAGTGCTGACTAATATTTTAGAGACAAGTACTCAAACTGCAACCCAAAACCCACTTACGCATCACAAAGTGCTGACACTGCAAAATTAAACCCCAGCCTGTAGGTTTTTAGCTTAGAAAAACCAACTCAAATATTAACATCTTTTGTCTTAAAAGAAAAACAAATAACATGTGTGCCATAGTTTTGGCAGCACTGCTTTAGGCTTTTAGCTAAGAAGCACATCATGTGCTTCCCTGGGTCTAAGGGCATCAAGCTTAAATTTAGCCATGACAGGGCCCTTTGAGTCTCCCACTTGCTGATGACCTGTGACCTCTTAGCCTCTCTGATTGCTTAAGCAAATTCCCTTAATCAATTCTCTCTCTCTCTCACTTTCCTGTCTGTCTATCTATCTATCTTCCCCCTATTAATTCTTTCTGGAGAATCAGACTAATACATTCAAGCAGAAGATTGAATTCTGCTTTCCTGGAGCTTATGACTAGAAAGAGAGACTGATAGTTATCGTATAGTCATAAAGAAAGAAATTAAAATTGCCAGTTTGCCATATTATCATTTGAGAAGTTCTACATTGCTGCATTTATATTAAGAAATATTAAACAAGAAATCATATTAGAAATGTACAAGAAAAACTGATCTGCTCTGAATTGGAGTTAGGTGAGGAAAGGAAAGAGCATAACAGGAGAGAAAAAGAAGCATGGTCAACGGAGTGAAGGTGTGACAATATGGTACAAATGAGACTACAGCCCATATGCTCATCTTTCCTCATAGAGGGAAGCTGCTCTTCCATTATGTCTTTGATTAATACTTCTTTTCCACTTTTGATTTCTATCTCAGAAATATCAGAATTTTTAGCTTCCTCTCTGTCTTGGTTACTTTTCTCTTGTTACTGGGACAAAATACCCAGCACTCAAAATTAAGGAAGGAAAGGTTTATTTAGTTCACTGTGTTTGGAGATTTCAGTCCATAATCAGCTGGCTCCAAGGCAGGGTGGCATGGCACTGCGGACAAGACAGCAGCTTCAATATTGCATTATTGTATCTTTTTGTTGCCTTAAATATTTGTGTCATTGTCTACTGAAGAAGAAGGTACAGAATGTCCATTGTTATTTAAGAATTCTAAATTTGCCTCATCCTTGATATTTCCTCCATTTTCCAATGTCTTAGTATCTTTTCCTTCATATTTTTTCTTCATGGCATAAATTAATAGAATATATATAATGAGTCCTATAAATTTCAACATAGCAGCCAAGCCCAACAAGGTAGTTCTAAGAAAAGAGAGAAAAAAACATTATATTTTACATTGTATATAACTTAACAATATTTCCCCAAATTATCCAGCTTCTAAAGAAAAAAATTGAAATTATATATAAAAACATAAAGGCAACAATCCTAGTTATACTTTTCATTTAGACAAAGGGAGATTCTAATTACATGTAAAGGTTTGTAAATACAGAAAATCCCAGCTCTGGTTGTCTGTAGACTTCTTTATGGAAAAAAAAATACCCAAATCGTCCTCCTCATACCATCCCGCCCACCTAAAAGAGTGAGAACAACTAAGAAATATGCTTTAAATTTACAGTCTGTACATATAGATCCACTAAAGGACCAAGGCTTAATCGTAAGATGATAGAATACTGCCCCTCCTCCTATGCCTTATACCACATTCTGAAAGAATTATTTATGGCAGTAACTTTGGGTTTACAGATCATTGAGTCTGCCTTCAAGAAGAAACCAGAAGTCATTGTAAAAGGCCAAAAGAAAAATTGAGGAAATTTTCTATGATAAATGCTATTATGTGCATCTAAAACATACCATGAAAAAAATTTGAAGTCAATGAGAAAGCGTACAAGTCAGGCTGAGACGTGATGTTGGTATTTCCAGAATGGAAATCTGAAACAGCTGTGATTAATGTACTACGAGATCAAATGCGTAACATAAGCAACTTACAAGAACAGGTGGAAGAAGTTAGCAGGGTGTTATGGTTTATGTCGGTGGCCCCCAGGCCTCATGCCTTTGCATTGTGCATTTGTGACTGGTTGATTGTCCAGCACTTGGATTGATGATGTCAGTGCAACACCTGCCTAGGGGTGGAGCCAGCATACAATGTAATGGCAGGAAGAAGGCGTGTCTTTCTTGCCGGTTTCCACCTTGCTGTTTGCAGCCACCATGAACTGCAGCCCCGCCATGCCACCCTGCCTTAGAGCCAACTGAACATGGGCTGAAACCTCCAAAAACTGTAAGATATAAACCTTTCCTTTCCCAACTTTGGGCATCAGGTATTTTGTCTTAGCGATGAGTAAAAAGTAATTAACATAGGGTGATGGAAATCTTGAGAGATCCAAAGAGAATGGCTAGAGATCAGTAGCTCTATGAAAAAATATAAGTTGACTTTCATGGATTCAGGAGACAGGACAGAAATCAAGCAAGAAAGAATCTGAGTTTCAAATATCTTTACTGATATCTCAACAATTTCAAAATTGGAAAGCAATGAGAAAAAAGATTGGAAAAGAACTCATTATTCAGGAACTCTGAAAGAACTACAAATGTGCGTCCTTTGAATACTAGAAAGAAGAGAAGAAAGAAAAAATTTCAAAAGAATAATGTCTAATTATTGTCCCTAAATTAGTTCCAGCCATTAAATTACTGATCTACTATCCTCAATGAACACAAAGAAGAATAAATGCCAAAAAATATAGCTAATTACATTGCTTTCGATATACAGAAAATAAAAAAGTAAAGAAAAACATCCTGAAAGAAATCAAGGGCAGGGTGAGTTACTTAGAAGCAAAAGACCACATTTATCTTCCTTCTCTTCAGAAATAAGAAGATGGAGTGAAACTTTTTCAGGGTGGAGAGAAAAAAAAAACAGTCATAAAAAATTCTGTGTCCTATGAAATTTTCCTTTAAAATGAAGCAGAAAGCCAGGGCCAATTGTGCACTTTTGTCATTTTAGCTACTGGGATGGCTGATACAGGAGGATCACTTTAATCCAAAAAATTGACACCAGCCTGGGCAATATAGGGAGATCCTGTTTAAAAGAAAGAAAAAAAAGAAAGAAGACAGAAAGAAAGACAGAAAGAAAGACAGACAGACAGACAGACAGAAAGAAAAAAAGAAAGACACATTTCTGACTGATGAACAAAAATTAAAATGCTAAGTGAAGTTCTTTAGTTAGATGGAAAGTTTTATATAATGCCTCTCAATTTATGGTAGTTTCATTGACAATTTTTCACCTTTACAACGATGCTAAAGTAATATGCGTTCCGTAGAAGCTGTACTTTAAATTTTGAGTGTTTCCTGCTACTGGTAAGTGGTATGACACTCTCTTGGGATCCTGAACTGTAGTTTGAAAATGGTATGATTAACTGTAGCTTCTCTGTGTATGTGCACAAGTTGCTAAACAATTTATTATGGAATTGGCTTGGTTCTACATGATTTTTCTCAACTGTTGTCTAAGGTAAGCGTTCTTAGCATATTTAAGGTGAGCTACTTAAAACTATGATGTGTAGTAGGCTAAATAAGGTGTATTATATTTTTAACTAACACTATTTTCAATTTATAATGTGATTTATCTGTACATAACTTCATCATATAACAAGTATCATCTGTAAATGAGAAACTTGGCTCTATATAAAGAAAAGTACTATAAAAGGAGTAAATGAAAGTAAAAGAAAACCTTTTATTTTTCTATTCTTAATGTACCTAAGATATGACTTCAAAATAGTTGCAATGATGGTTGTGGTTATACGTATGTATTAATATGTTTATGAATATTTATATATACATAAAATAAATCACAGCAATCAGAAGAGGGATAGAAAAGAAGAATTATTGTTATGTGTTATTGTAAATAAGTGTTATAATATAAGATAATGAATTTAGATTAGTTATAAATATGCATTGCAAAATATAGGGCAAGCACCGAAATTTTGTAAAATCATTTACAACATACATGCTAACAAAGAAAAATGGAATTATATAAAATTCTTAATGAAAACTACTATAGGCAGAAAAAGAGTTGAAGACAAAATATGAAGAAATAGAAAAAGTAAAACAAATCATAGAATTAATCCAACTACATTAGTAACCATTTTGAATGTCAGTGATCTAAGTGTACCAAGGAAAAGATCAAAATTGTCAGAAGATGCAAAATAAGACCAAATTATGTAAGAATCTACACAAGATCCACTTTAAATATAGACTTGTACAAAGTGAAGTAAGTGGACTGAGATGTAGCAGCTAACGCTAAGAAAACAAAGTGAGAATGGCCATTTTAATTTCAAATAGAGCACACTTCAAACCAAATAGTTATATGAGGGATTTTTTAAAAACCCTTAGACAATGATAAAAACAGTCAACTATTTTGTTATCATTTAAGAAGACATAGCCATGCTTACTGTAAGGTGCCTCAAAATCAAGCATCAAAACATATAAAGAAAAGTTGATAGAATCACAAAGAGAAATAGATGAATGCACAGCTCTGGTTGGTGATTTAGAAATGGACATAACAAGTATGCAAACATAAGTCAGGACACAGTTGGACTCAATGGTACTATCAATTTACAGACTACAAGAAACATCTATAAACTGCTTCATTCAACAGCAATAGAACAGAATGGAAATTCTAAGCTGCATCCAGATGTTCCTGGTCCTTGCACTCCATTTTCAAAGCCACAAACAATGGCCTGAGTCTTTCTCACATCGCGTCACTCTGACCTCGTCTTCCACCTGCCTCTCCTATTTTGAAAGATCCTCTGTTTTACATTAGACCCTAAAGGATGATCTTCTGGTCTGGAGGTCAGTTGATTAGCAACTTTATCCTGCTTCAGACCTTAATAGAGAATTTTCAGTTTCAGAGCTTATGACACAGGTAATCTTCAGGGGAGTCATTTTGCGCATAACACAGACACCAATCCACAGATTTCAGAGGTTCATTGATTCTAAGTCAGAATAAATAAAAAATCCACAACTAAGTACTTTACGGTGAAGCTGCTGAATACTAAATGCAAACTGAAGATATTTATTTAAAGAACTCAATGGAAAAGATCAATTACTTTAGAAGTGTAAGAGAAATAGCATCTGGCTTAGTAACAGAAAGATGAAAATTGGAAAATAATGATGACTTTGATGTGTCAAGTGAAAATGATTGTCGGTTTGAAAATCTCTGTCATGTAAATATGCACTTTAATATAAGATCGAAATAAACATATGGGCTCAGGACACTGGGGAAGACACAATGAGTGAATTACAGACATTCATGAATAGAATTTCCAGAACTGCTTCTGAAACTCACAAGAATGATGGAATAAGTGTATTGGAAGCAAGAGACAGTATTTTAAGGGAGATTAATGGCAACCTTTATTAATGTAATACATTTAAAACAATTTAAAATACAGTGCCTTGTAATCAGACTGCATATATCTTCTTAGAGGAGCCATAAGGAATAGAAGCCTACCTATACAGATCTTGTTGAAAGCTTTTTGGTACGAAGAGAATATTTGCAAACAAAAAAGATTTGAGCAAAATCCTAGCTCTTTCTCTTTTAGCTCAATGAATTTGCACAAACTGTGTTACATGTGCATCTTAATTTATTCATATTAAGGGTAAAAGATAAAAATATTCATTTCCTGCGGTCTCTATGAATATAAAGATGACAGATTATTTGGTGTAATACTGAACTCCATTGAAGATATTCTCTTTTGGGAATTAATCCATAATACAGTCAAAGGAAAAATAAACTAATGACATACATAGATGACAACTTACCCGAATGACTGTGAATCATAGATCCTGCAGGCTCCTCGTGCCCCACAGCCTGTGGTGGACCACTTCATGCATGTTTTATCAATCATGGCCCCAAAGTATATTGGAGTTAGAAGCCCTCCTACAATACAAGATGAGAAGCCATCAATCCAACGAATACATTTCAAATGGAACTGGGAAACGTTCTATACTGTATATACTACAATGAGAAAAGCTGAGAATTTTGGAAGCCTCTTCCTTTGTTTGACCTAAATATACACAAAAATCAAGATTATTAGAAATGTCAGAGTCTCGTAATCTAGTAAGGTCAGAGACATCTCTTATCTGCCTTTACTTTCCCTACACACCTAGGAAGAAGGCACATTTTATGTCTGTAAATTCTGATCTTCCCATAACATTGATCAGCTGAAATCTAATAATTTCATGGGCAACGCTATTAGTAAAACATGGAAGTTATAAACTGGCTCATAGGTAATTTTTCTCAGAAAAAAATAGCTGAAATACGGAGAGTAGAGTTATGATGTATTAGGAATGAGAAAAGCATTCAGCTCAATTGCTTCAGAATCAGGAGTTTTTTTAATTCTACTTTAAGAAAATAACAAAGAGTGGGGCCTTACATCAGTACTCCCTACCCAGAATCACAGGGCGCAGCTTCAGAGATGTCCAATATCTGCCACACTGTCCTTTTTTCTAGGCTCAAAGCTCTGTTTTCCCTTTTGTATCGTCATTAGAGCTCACAAAACAGTACTCTTCTCCCTTGATTTTGTTTATCTTAAATAACTCCTGAAGTGGCCTAGGCAGTCCATGTTACAGTTGTGTCGTTAGATTTTATTTCTGTTTGTATTCTGATCACAAAGATGCCCATGTCTTCAGAGGCATGATTCTAATCAAGTTTAACTGTAGTGAATGATTTTGTAAAATACAAGGTATGTGAGGAACACATACATTGTCTATAACCAAAACGTCCATCTGTTCTCATTGCTATTTTAGGAAACCCTGAAACTGACTCAGATGTAAGACCTAAGCATCAGTAATTTGACAAAAAATTTGTGGAACATGCTAGTAGAGATTATTCAGATGATAGCACTGAATAACGTAGATTTTACATTTTTTTAAATCTTGGTGAATGATTTCTAGCATTTCATCATGAATTAACAAGGGCTCATACATCATATTTGTACTGATTCCATCACTTTGAATCAGTCTCTATTTAACGATAGAGAGAAATCTTAAAATGATAAAGGACCAATATCTAAAGACAAGCTACCCAAGGAAAAGTCCTGCTGAGAAAATGGGCAAGAAATTTGCAGGTTTGGAAAAACTTCAGCCACCCTATGAAAGATGAAAAAGAATGTACCAGACCTAATGCCACTAATTCAAACAAGCATAAAAATCCAAAGTTTTCAGAAAAAAGAAATACTTGCTTTTAATCAGTACTAGAATCTAAAATCTTCTAATAACTCATTTTCTAGAATTTTGTTTTTGTTTTGAGGGTCTTTTTAAATAGGATCTTACTTTGTCAGGCTGGTCTTGAACTCATTATGTAGCTGAGGCTTGCCTGGACTTTGTGGCAATCCTCCTGTCTCAGCCTCCTGAGTGCTGGGATTACAGGCATGTGCACCATGCTCAGCATACATGTTTTAATTTAATACACTATAGAGGCCTTTCATGATTTATACCTATATTTTATTTAAGATAGTTCTTTATGAATTACAAGTTTGATTTCTAGTGTGTATTTTTTTTCTCATAGTCATTTAGTTTTCACTGAACCATATATTGCATAATAAAATACAAACGCAATGGCAAGTTATAATTTTACAATTAGGATTGCTAAGCTGCTAGTTTTGCTATTTTATGTAATAAAAGAATTATGTCTAGGGGCCCGAAATTTAGCTCAATGGCATAAGTGCCTGCCTGGCAAGTGCAAGGTTGTGAGTTTGATCCCCAGTACCCTCCCCCCACAAAAAATAATTACTTCTGTCCTAAGAGTCTCACTTCAGTACACACCAAGGACTACCAACCTTGGCTTCTGTGGTACTAAGAAGGAGCCACCTCCACTAGGTAGGGCGAGCCAGCAGGTACAGAGGCTGCCAAAGGATTGTACAGCTGGGGAGATTCTGCCTGGGACAGAATCTGCAGCTCTCCCATATTCTCCTTCCTGCCATCCCCTACATTTCTTCTTTCCACATGGGAGGATCTGTGGTATTCTTCTCAAACGCACTTCCTGGAAAGGCTTCCAGTGTAATTCCACCACAGTCTTATGCTCCTTTCCTTGACTTCCAGAGGTCCCAAGGACTAGCTCCACCCACATCCCTTTCCTTTTCCCATCAGTGGTTGCCTCTGACCCAGGATTAGCACTCTGCCTGGTCCCTAGATGAAGAAGTCCCCTATTCTAGGAATAAGTATATGCTATTTGTAAATCTCACAAAAGGAGACTCACAAGAATTAGACTTTTATAACAATAATGACAGCTGGAGGTACAAATGGCAATACGTGACAAAGGATGACTTCGTAAATCTCTGAAAAAAAATCAATTCATTTGATTATTTAAAAGCAGGTCTTTAGCATCTGGAATTTACTCTTTGCCATTCTGAAATGTACTCTTAGGCCAATAAGTCTCAGAACATCTTGAGCTTTTGTTCATCTGCATGTTCTCTTAATCCAAGATGCCTAATCCTAGAGTTTGGATTCTTGTTCCCTTTTGCATTGTTAACTTCTGGTAAATATTAGCTACTCAGCCTTACAAAACCTAGCAGTAGGGAGTTTTATAAATACTATGAGTTTTTGTTTTTCCCACCTCAACTTTCAAATGTCAACTTGATTCTAACATTACCTATATAATGTTTTAATTTAGAACAAAGACCATCACTTTGCCTACCTAGAATAAATATTCCTAAGTAAAAATCTTTGGGGACTTCCTATCTTTGTATTACACCATGTAATGCAAACACAATGATTCCTTGGTCTTAACAGATTGACTTTAGAATCAATGATCAAGTTCTCTTTTAGGTCAGTTTCCATGAAAATAGAAATTCTCATCATATGTGCTTTCTAAAGCTTTCTTGCAATCAGAAGTTAATTTTAATCAGTTTTTGAGCTAGGACATGGATACTTATAGCCTGGATTTAATAATTTTAATAAATGTAATACCTATTCCTCGTATAATCAGAGAGTGGAACCCCATTGCAAGTGATTTCAATTCAGGTAAAACATTCCTGAAATGACACAAAGACAATGAAATATTAGATATGTTTAAAACACCAAATTGAGCTCAATATTAAAACATTCTTATGTCAAACTTTTCATGACTGAGTGCAAAATCTCAAGTGAAAGACTCACTTTATAAAATGTTATTATTTTCAGTGTTTTATAAAAGAGATGCATATGTTTGGGCAAAGATAATTATTCCCTGTCAGTGTGGTTTAATTTTAAGACAGTTTAAGCAAACATTCTTACATTCGATGCTTATGAAAATTTTGTGAGACTATAACTACAACCAGTGTTGTGATACTGATGAAGACACTGATCTGCCACGAGCTGTTCATTGGATAAAACTCACAGGAAAAGAGCAAATGTTTACCTAGCCTCTTCTGCTACCTTAACTCTGTCACTGATGTCAAAAGAAAAGTTTGCTAGTATGTCATATGAATTATGTAATATAATGAAGGTCAAAGACATACATACTAACATCTAGTATATGCATCTGTCTATTTAAAGATAAAAGCATATATGTATCCTCCCTTAGAATTATTGTTTCTTTCGAAAACTATCCCCACAATTCAATTTGTCTCTCTGTTTAGTGAGTTAATAGCAACACTAGCCCTGTGATAAACACTAGCCCAAGTAGAATAAAACTATCTAGCAGGAATACAAGAGGTGGTCTGGAAAAAGTAACTGTGGATCAGAAAAAGCTCATTATCCTTGAACAATTTGTTGACTATTTGTTCAGAGAGCTAAGTTTTTAAAACACTCAAAGAACATTTGCATAGGACTTCCTGAAAGATGCTATGCTTGCTCTTGAGAACAAAGTGACAAAGAATGCTTCAAATCAACTAAGTGATTTGGAGAAGACGTTTAACATCTCTTAGCCTCAGTTTTCTTATTTGCTAGGTGAGGTGAAGAATGCTTATCTCCTACCTTATCCAATACAAAGAATCCAATGCAAATTGATAAAACATTAAACCTGAACTTTTATGCTTTAGGGAAGAAAGTAAATGGGTAGTATATTCTCTCAGCTGAGGGTGCCAACATTGGTGCTGAGTGGGAGGAAGTGGATCCTGCCAGGAGGGATATGGGAAATCAACAGGAAGACGATGTTAGCTTGAAACCTGCATTAAAATGTCTCTCTAAAATTTAACATTTTCCAAGGGAAACTAAGGGAGAGGCCACAGGTCAGCCCAGCGTTAATTCTCTCACAAATGCTGTCTCCATTGCTATCCATTTTCAAAAGGTGCCCTTGAGTTACACACTAGTAGCACAAGAGGCAAATCGATGTTTGCCATCATCTTCTCTTTTCATGCAGAGAACCAGCATTCTGGAAAACTGCAAGAATAAACATATGGGTCGATCATATTTTCCTGGAAGGGGGCTTGAAACCTTTACCAACAATTCAATGAAGATGGTAGATGTGTGTGATACAGTGACACACATACAACAACAAATCACACAGTCTTACATTCACATGCATGCACACCCACACACAGCCACGTGTTCATGCCCATCCCACAGAATCACATACACGCTTGTCCCATGCACCTATTGTCCTCGTGTAAGTATTTATCACTGCAAAGTGACTCCATCTCACACCTGCTATTGAGCAACTCAGGATTTCAATGGTCTTTTCCAGAGATGAATTCATCATAATCACTTTTTAACATGATACATGTAACTATCACCAGTGATAGCAGAGTATTTTGTAAAACTCTCATAAGAGTGTAACTTAAAAAGCTAAAACCTATTGATTGTAAACTAATAGGACTGAGATGATTTTTTTGTAACTTATCCTGTAATTTGGCAATAAAGTCTGTACTTTTGAGAAGACACCCTTTTATGTTAATGTGGAACTAGCTATGTCCATGAACTAACAAAATAAGTAATTTGTGAGCCAATAGTGAGCTCATAATCAAGTCGAGGTAGTTTTCAGTCTGTGCTTTAAGACTGTTAGCAAGAATCGAAAGTATAAAATCCAAATTCCATAAAGAGAGAATCATGCAGAAAACTTATTAATTATTGTATCAAAATATTACAATAGTCCTAAAAAGTTCCATTCTCTGATAATGAAAGTGTAAGAAGATATGAGCTTGGGCAAAATATATTGTGAAAAATATGTACATGATTAGGTAAGGTTGTAGTGTAATACAAATGAAATCTCATACTCACTTCACAAGCAACATGATAAATGCAATAGATCCCAATGCAGCAAAAAAAGCATCCAAGGCTTGCACAGTTGCATAAATGTAATGTTTCTTTTTACAATGACTATCTCTTGGACATTCACCCAAATGAGCAGAATAATTTTTGCTCTTGAAACCAGAAATTTCAAGACAACTACAGTTGGAGAACACCTACAAAACAGTTATTAAAATATTGCAGAACATATTTTGGAAATATTACAGTGCTCTAGATACATTCCCCACTTCAAATAAATGTCATTCATTGAAATTGACATATTTGCAGTTTTAAAAAATTCTAAAAATACTGTTTCTTAATGGTTGAAAGGTACAATAGTTTCCTGAATTCCTTCTAGATAAGAAAATAAAATTTATGATTAGTATTAAATTCATTTCTAGATTAAAAGTTAGGAAATAATTGAAACTTGTGTTTGACACTCTGTAGAAATTGTTTTATGTAAACACTATATAAATTCTTTTTAGTGCTTCTATTTCATGCACTTTTACTTTCTAGATGCCCTTACCTCCTGCATTTAACAATCTTTACCAAATGTCACAGATAGGTCCTGTGAAAGGATTACTCAGAGAATTCATCAATGCAACACTTTGGAAAAGGTCCAAATCTACAAGTAGAGCTACTTGTAGAGTAGAAACGCATCTAGGGAAAATGGAACCAGGCAGATGTGCTGGAATTTTGGCAAGTAAAAATAACAGCCAAGAGCATGGTAACAAATATATTGCTGTTATTGCAAAAGAAATTCCACACAACTGAATATCCTGAACAACAAAACACAAAACAAAAAGCTTAAGGACACCTGCTTTTTGAAAGTTATTCTGGCAGATGGATTACATAGATAAGTACCTTTAATAAATTCTTTCCTAATTTCCACTACAGAAAGAAGAATTGAGGAATAATTTGAATCTGTCCTTGCATGATCCTATGAAGTTGTATTTTCTAAACTGTTTTTTCCAATTAGGAATAACATGGAAGAACCCTTTACTGAAGAAACATATTGGCTAATAAACCATATACTGGTACAAATACCTTCATGACAGAAATAATGGTTTGTTATTAAGGATTTCATAAAATAACTGTGCAATAGATGCAAATTATTTAGAAGTTGTTCCCATGGAAGATAGAAATCTCTTGAGGATTCTAATATCCTGTCTTCCCTAGGTCTTTATCATTGAAAAAAGAACCAAGGATTAAATGGGGGCAAAACAGTCATGAATGTAATATGTGAGCTTTTAAGTAAAGTCTTTATATCAAGATTGTGCATTTGTTAAAGTGCTGGGTCACTTTCAGAGAATCTAGGATGCTTGATCCTTCAAAGTATACTATGTTTTTCCATGGTATAATGGGCAGAATAAGCAAGAGGAAGATGGAAGATATTTGAATATTAACTATGAAAAGGGATTGACTGAGGTAATGATCATAGATGATAATATTTCTCATGTTGATATAGAAAAAGTACCCAGGAAATTGGTTCCCAAATTTCTGAGATGTTGAGTGGATAAGAGGCATGGGAAACACTATAAACAATCAACTATCGTGAGTTACCCAGGATACTAGGGAAAATGCCAAGCTCTCATGGAAAGGAATGTTTTGAGTAAAGAAGAAAATGACATTTTTATGGGAAATGTTGGCAATATGGGGAGCAAGATACTAAACTATCCTAGGAAAGAGACATTCCACCACTGGGGATATCAGAATTGTAAGACAAAAACTGGGCAGTTACATGACAATGAATACTTGATTATTTTTTGAAAAGTCAAAAGGATGATGAGCCTAAACTCATCAGAACCCATATTCAAAATCATATATAGACTGCTTTGTGAACACATTTCTCTATAGATTATTGTCCTAGTGAGATGGGTAGTGTTGACAGTGGAGTGTCTCAGAACTTTCCCCTGTCTTCTGAAGGGTAAAGTAATTCCAATCCAATGGAAATTATACCTTTAGTCAAATTAGATGCTTCCTGAGCCCTTTAAGTGTATTCCTATTCCAAAAGGTCTCATTCTTACAATCTTAATGGAACAATAATGATGCAATCTCAGATTAGAATTAAAGTGGAAGTAAAACCTGATCACCATCCAAGTAGGATTTGATATGAAGCTTTGTGTATACAACATTACAGCCATCACAATAACAGACAATATTGGAATCTTTCCCTTGTATTATTCCACTGGGTAAATTAACCATAGAATTATTTTATAAGTCATTGTAACATGTAATATATGATATTGATTATGGAGGAGAAAGAAAAGAAAATTAATACTTAACGGTAGACTTTTCACTGCCAGTTTTAGACGTGCATCCTGCTAAACAAGGTGACAAGTAAGTTATTCCATTGTCCCCACAGATCGGCTCCCACTGACTTTCATCACAGTTGCAGTCCAGGTTACAGTAAGAAAGAGTTGCATTTGTCTGAGATGTAAGTGGACTGATTCTGGAAACAGGAAAGACATATGTTAAAGAAACAAAGAGAAAGAGAAGTGATTCTAAAGTAGCTCTGCAAATATATGATAGATATATCAAAAATAAAGGAAGAAAGATGTGAGTTGAAGAGAAGTTAAGTGTTAGGTAGAAAAGAAGGTAAGAGAGAAAAAAAGAAAAGAGAAAACGAAGAGAGACATTAGAGACAATTTCCTTTAAATTAGAGAAATTTAATGTACTGTTGCCAATTGGCAAAGTATTTAATGTCTATTCACTTCTCAATCTGTATGTTTATCACAACATGACTTATGATGTATAAAAAAAGCAAAACTTCTTATAACAGGAAACCAGGGAGGGTATATGTCTTAGACAAGAAATTTTAGTAATTCAATCAGGAAATTCATATTAGTTAAGTCACTCCATTTTCCTGAGAATCGCTTTTTCTGAAGTGTGATAGTGGTAGCAGAGTGTCATTGCTCCAAGCTCACTGTAAAGTCAAGTGAACCTGTGAATGCTATTTAACAGGCTGAATTTCAAAATCTATATTTTACTGACATAAGAGAAGAATTCAGCATGATCAAAGCAGAGTCTTTAAGGACCATTTTTGAAAAACCAAGAATAAACATCAGTTGGGAAAGATGAGAAAGGTTCCATATACTTCAGAAATGAAATTATCTTATGCTATATAAGGAGTTGCTTTCTAATTCTGTATGCTTACAAGCTATAACATAAGTGCACCCTAAAAATTATGTTATATGGTTAAAATTTCAAAATATATAACATTTATATAACTAATTATCTATCAATATTAGAAATTATTCTTTTAATGGACATCTTTTTCATTATTACTTTAAAGAGAACAATAAGTACAAAGCAGACTTTCAAAACAAGATAATAGGAGAAGAGTAACAATAATTAATATATTTTATATTATTATGTCCATGGTAGTTACTCACAGTACAAGATATGGGCACAATATCTTGTCCAAACAATATTAGCACAAACCTTTCTTTTCAATAAACTAACAGGAACTAGCTTTAGAACTATCTTAACTAGCTTGTGTATTTTGAGTATGTTCACTTTAGGAGGCAGCAACAAAATTTTATTGAAAAGTCCAGTAGAACTCTTGACACCATCTTTCTTTTTTCTTTAATGTGGTACTGGACATTAAACCAAAGGACTTCACTGAGCTATACCCCAAGCCAATTGTATTTATTTTCCTTTTAAATTTTGAGACAGGTGTTCATTAAATTGTCACATTGCCAGGCTTGGCTTGCACCTGTGACCCTCCTGCGTTAGCTTCCCAGAGTGCTGAGATGATAAGGGTGCACCATCGCACCAGGTTAATCTTCTGAATGCTTGGTGGAGTTATCATTTGGTCCTGTGCTGCATAACAAAGTTTCAGTTAATTATGTAAACACATATAATGGTAGCCTTATAAGATTATATCATCTAGTATCATTGTCACTTAGTTCATGTGAGTATACCCTACAGATGTTCACACAATGATGAAACAATACATTTCTAAAATGTATCTCCATGACATTATGCTGTCACATGTCTTGTATTCAGGTTACTGGTTGTAGGCTAGAGCCAGTGAGAACCAGGGGGCAGTTATATGACTTAAATCAAGTTACAGCTTCTCTAGATCTCAACTAATAAGTGAAGAAATATAAGATGGACATGTGTGATCTTTAAGGTGATTTCCCTTATGAAATTTAAAATTGTGATGCCCAGTCTGTATTTTGACTTAGTAAAGAGGGGATGGTGGATGGGAGCCATGAACAATACTAAGGATCAGAAGCAAACAGGAAGATAAATCAGGATTAGCAGGGCATGCCTGCAAGAATGGGATGTTTAAATAAGGAAATGTGGGAAAATTTGACAAGTTAAAATTTGCACATTGGGGGATCCTGAGTTTGAGAACTCGGAGCCAACAGTAGATGGCAATAATGTGCGTGGTTACTGAACTGTGATCCAAGGATCTTTGCACATGAACCTTCCTGAATTATTAGCTGCATTCCATAAGTTTGCATGGGATCCTGGCCTTTGATTTGGGGTAGACTTAAGTACTAGGAATACTTGGCATTATGTGATATTAATGGAAAATTAAAGGTTCTAATACATACTTACATACAGGATATTAAATAATTATACTTAGAGTGAAAACTGTACCAAAATAAACAATCTTAGTTCACAGAAAATAAGAATGCAGTACCATATAAGGAAATGTTGACTTATAAAAATTGTTATTAACTATCACAGTGAACTGTAGATAAATATTAATCAGTCTGTCTTGGAGAATGTCATTCACACTATTACACTCATGATACATCCAAGATTATAGGGTAAGAGTTTTAGTGTGAAAAATCTCAAATTAGAGAGATAATATTAAAAACAACTGATAACCATATCACTTTGAACCTTACCTCCTGTGTCTAAAAAAATGGGCAAAAAGTGGCCGCCAATCATTGTAAGCATCCCAGAAATGATATTTAGTATTTTACAATTTATGTAGTTTTCCATTAAGGAAGAAATTTTAAAAATCCCCAAAATTGGGCATTTAAGAGATCTCCAAAATTGGGCATTTAAAAACTTTGTAAATTGTCATTTGTCTCAACTAAAAGTTTAGTTAAATTTGCTTTCTCTCCTGTTTTCCCAGTCTTTTCATGAAGAGTTAGTATAATATGTAATCGATATAGTAATATATACAAACCCATCATAGCCTAAAGTTAAGCCAGCAACTGACTTGCGATCACACATTAGAAGAAAATATGACAGGTGGCATATGAAGCCCATGAATGAAGCAAAAAATGAAAATTTGGCAATTCCAACCAACGTCATTTTGAGTCTTTTAATGAGGTATCCTCCCAACATCGTTCCAATTGCCATAATAGGTATCGTTATGGCTCCTAGAAGTAAAAGAAGAAAAATCATAATTATATAAATATGGTTTTTTTCATTTGTTTTACATATGCAACACAACATTTATCAACTCAATTTATTCAGTTTTATTACTGTAGTATGACAGTGGCAGGCCAAATGGAGATAGGAGACCAGTGAATCACATGAAAGAGATAAAAATAATTTCCTCTTACAAAACTAGGTGTGGTACACATGCCTCTAATCCAGCACTTGGGAGGCTGAGGCAAGGGGATCACCACAAGTTAGAGACCCGCCTGGGATACACAGTGTATTCAAGGATAGCCTATAGTACATAAAGATCTTGTCTAAAATTTTTTTCCCTACAAAGATTAGGATTTGGTTTTCTCAATAGGAAAAGGCAATGACAGAATACTTGTGTCTAAATAAGATGTTTTCTATGAGGGAAATTTTTCTGGAAAGTAATAACAGCATATCTGATTTTTCCATATAAGACTTTGATACTATCATCTGAAATTCATTATGGTTCACAAAATGAAGAATTCTAAAATTTGAAAACCCACTTTAAATTTGCCCAGTGCTTCAGAGTTGAATACTTATTAATGTCTGTTCCTTACTCAGCAATACACATATATAATATGGTTTGCATACTGTATTGAAGGTGATTAAGCCCCTGTATGAATTCTCCATTTCATTTTCCTGAAAGAGTCACTAAAGAGAAAAATTCCTCTACTAGTGGGAGTCAAAACGTAACATTTACAGTTTAAGATTTTTAATTAAATTCAATAATAGTATCATTTGGAAGTCTGATACAGTGCTTTAGGAAACTCATTTTCAAATTTTTCTTTTCTTTTTTTACTTATGATCTAGCCAAATATTACTTGCTAATTTCTGATTCTTCAAATATTTATTGAGTACCTACAATATTTTAGTTGCAACAACAATGTTGCAAGAAATTTTTTTCCTAATAAGCAGGTCTCAAAGTGATGGAGAGAAGGGCAGAGAAGGGACTGAGAAAAAATTGAGATATTTATACACATGTGCCAATTTCCTATCATGAAAAGAATCCTTACATTCAGAGAAAAATCTTAATAAAAGTTAAAAAATTTCAAAAATATATAAAACAAGCAGATCTCCATGTGTCACTGAAAATATGTATTTTAGAATCAAATCTTCTTTATTTTATGACATTTCTCTTGAATGGGTCATGTTCGAATGATGTAGTTAAATTGTTTCTTCTTTTGAAAACAACAGTGTCTCATATTTTTTTAAGAAGCTGAGTGCTGATTTCAAACAATATAAACTATAGAACTATAATGCTAACATTAACAAACAATTTGTCTTAGGATCACAGTACTAAAACCTAAGATCTAATTATGTGGATGCCATGTGCAAATGCTATATTGAATGTGCAACTTTTCCTTTAGAAATTTCTGTACTATGAAATGAAACTTCAAATGCAGAACAATAATAGTATCACACGTTTAACAAATTTAATATGATTTGAGAAATAAAAAAGTGGAAATTACTTGCTGAGATATAAAATCACATTCACAGTAAAATATCATGTGTAGTATAATGATTCAGTAATATATGACTTATCAAGCAAACAAGTAAACAATATGTCTTACCTAACATGTTAGCTTGAGATATCGAATAACCATACTGTTGCTCTATGTATTTGAAGATATAAGTAAAGCTACCAATGAAGCTACTGAACACTACCAAGGTCAAAAGCACAAACATCACATATAGGTGATTGGTAAGGAGGCATTTCATGGACTGCAAAAAACCTTAAAATTATAAAAAATGAGATAATTATAAGATGATATAAATATACATTAAAATAATAAGATGTTATAAGATTTTAAATTACACAAATACATAACACAGAAATTGAAAGTAAACTGAAACTCTGCTGACAAGTTTTTAAAATATAATAATGCATTGTTTTCCATACATATCTTAGTATTTATTTGTTTAGTTGATTTTACCCCCAAATGAAATCTTACATAAGTATTGTTTTATAACTTGCTTGTTCACTTAATATCTGGCAATTCTTTGTGTTCTACCACATTTCATATTTATTAATTAACTAATTTATTCATTCAACAAATATTTGGTGTTTAGTTGGGTACTATACAATATGCTAATTGTTCTGGAAACAAAATGAATCTGACATGCTATGTAACTCATTTATTAGCATTCAGTCATTGCTGTACTACTAATGGAATGATCAGACAGAAATTTAACTTAGAGAATAACCTGAAATAGACAGAAATAAGAACACTAACATTTAAAATGTTCATAGAACAATTGAGTACAAGGATTCAAACATTCTGTGACCTGGTATACAGTTTTTCTTCCCCCAATAAATATGGCAGCATTATAAATCACATGTTTAAAGATACCAAAAGAAGTGACAGTACACAGTGATGTCATGTCTTAAGTGACATTATGACAAGAATGTTACAATAACCTAAACAATCCACTACTGCTTATGGATCTGATATGGTGGAGTGGAAACATAGCTTACATAAAATGAATAATTTTGATATGAAATTATTAATGTGCATGTTACACTTCAAAAACTGCTAATTCCGTGGTGTGTTGGAAATTACTGAACAACTGACCGTGCAGTAACAAATCTATAGTATTTTCCAGTTTCCACAATAGTAAATGATGATAAATTCTCCTACTGTGACCAACTTCAAGACATTCACATGGCTGAAAACAATAGTTCTCTTTTACAAACCAATATGAGATGGCTCCAACACACCACTGTTCTTGGTTTAAAGTGATGCAGAGAAGAAAATAACAATGAAGTCGGTGAACTGAAGAACTGAGAAATACTTGGATTATAATTGATGATTTTTAAGACCATCTCAATACCACCCTCAGGTTGCTGAGGGTTTAGGCCTTGCACGACTTAAGGTTTGCTATTTCCCCTGTTCTCTTCAGTGTGAAAACTGCTGTCCACATTTCACCATTTCACTGTTTTGTCTGGCTGCTGCTGGATTATTCTCCGGGTTATTACTTCCCAATGATTCTCAACTGTCCCCAAGGGCTTATATTTTAAACAGAAGCCACTGTCAGACAAGGATCCTAATTCGTACAACCGATGCCAATTATTCAAGCACGCTACCACTTTAAATAGTAACATTTTGTAAACACTTTTTAAACATAATTGCCAAAAAAATCTTCTTTTTTTCAATTACCTAGAGGTAAACTTCTCTTGAGTTCCTGCTTATTCCATTTCCACCTGAAAATTTTCACGTTTACCCTAACCATGGTTCATGAAACAGTGAATTGCAATTGCCTCTATTCTCAGCAGGAAGTAACTTCTTGGAAAACATAGGCCATGTTTTATCCCTAGGGTATACAGTGGTACCTTGTTGATTGTATAAATGAATGAATATTAGGGTTTATTTAACCCAGAATTCTATATTATATAATTTTGAAATGAATACATACTGTTTGTTTCATAGAGCACAGCTTTTTTAGCATTTGGCTGTTTTATCTATGCTAAATACCACAGTTCCTACCCTATTCAGTTTGTTCTATGTTCAAGCAAAAATTTACTAATTTTAATATGAATCTGAGAAAAATAATTCAGATACATGTAGTTCCCAAGGAAGTGAACTCCAGATGATTTCAATGTGAGTTATTATTTTGGAATACTCAATCTTCCTTTCCATTAGGGTTAACAATTACAAATTGACTATAAATTTAAAATACTTACCAGTCATAGTTAAATCTGAACGTTTCCTATGAGGGGTCAAATTAGCTGTTTGATTTTTTTCTTTGTCTGTTTTGAATTCATGCAAATCTGTTGAAACTTTCCTTTCTTCCTGTGGTTCACATGGATTTTGAGGTAAGAAAAAGAACGGTATGGAAGCAATAAAGGAGAGTAGTCCTGATATAAGGAAACCAAGCCACCAAGCACCAACCCAACGGGAGTCCTGAGGAGTTATTCTGATGGTGCCTAGAATAAATAGTTAGCAAAAGGCCAGTCAAAAAATCACTCTGAAATGCAATAAGTGATAGACAGTATTGATAATCATTGTTATCCTCCATAGACAAATGTAGCAAACTGTATTTCATTAATTCAAAGATGCTATTTTTTTCTTTTCATATTTTGTCATCTTGGAAATTGGTTCAAGTTTAACATTTGATGATATCTTACAATTGCTAATGTTTTAGAATCAGTCATAACAGTACTATCAGAGACTGAGCTCATTTAAACTTGACATTTGCAATGACATAAATGAGAACTGCCAACATTGGACCTTTAAGCCTGAAAAAGATTTCCGAAATATGTATAGATCCTCATCATTGTGTAAAACATCTACTAATGCCATCTGCCGAGGCCAAGAAAGCAGCAGCAGCAAAAATATTCTCAGAGCCAACAAAAGGGCTTCCCCATCCCAGAAACATATGTTTACAACTCCTTTGACAGTACAAAATAGAAACTGGTGAATAATGCACATGATGAAAATCTGCATTTCAAAGCAATCCAGAAAAGTTAGACTCTAGGTAACAGAACTAATTTAGCCATTTTATTTCAACTGTATTTGTATTGAGAGTATGAATAAGAATGTTACGTCACTGCTGTATATCAATTGTAAATGCGTTAAGTAAGTATAAAGTTAATTCTAAGTATTCTGAAAGAAGAATACATGAGACTACAGTGAATTTGCAGGAAAGAAAGCAGTAGACTCCCCTTCTTCCAATCAACACGGCAATACTTTGATTCAACAGCAATACTTTTGATTCAACAGCTTTGATTCAACAGCAATACAAAGATCATTTCTATTTTTGAGAAATCCAGAATTGAAAGGTACCACTATCCCTAGAAGGTAGAAAAACATCTACATTAAAAGCAGTGTAAAATAGAAACCCCTAGCACAGTGTCCTCAGATCAGGAAGAACTAGTAATATGAACTCATGTGTAGACATTTGCTACAGGTTTCCCTTTGGCAAACAGGGTGAATGCAGAGAGAAAGCCATAGAGTCCACATTAAATCTTGCTTCTTTTCTAGGTGCATTAAGGGACTGACTTTCATCTCGGCTGTTAAAGAACAATGACACAGCCAAAACAGGCTCAGGCTTTGGCCTACAAAGAACAAACGTGGCAGTTCAAAGTGGTATCTGGGCGCTCCCCAAAACTCTTGCCATATAGGATTAATGCAGAGTGAGCTGGCAAAAAATAAATAAGCTATGAAACTATGCTCAACTATAGCAGAGTAAGTGATATGGTGTTAGCTACAGTTGATGTCCAGTTGTCTTAAAGTAAAGTACTGTGTTGCCTATGTTGTCCTGTTCTGATCTGCTTTGTACTGCCCTCTTTTGTTTTATTCTCTTTCAAATAAAAATAAAAAAATAAAATAAATAAATAAATAAATAAACAAGTCCAACTTCTAGCCTCTCCATGGAGAAAGAAAGAGTTGAACCACAAATCTAACATTTCATCTTTTCTGCGTCTTACTCAAGGTATCGGCTTTTGTCTTGCCTGTCTTGAGGCTAGGTATATGCTAGAGCCATAGGGACCACAGAGAAAAAAGGTAGTGGTGTGAAGCAGTGCAGGACCACTTACTATAGCCCCTCTCCCCTAGATCAATGAAGAGTGAAGAGGTGACAACCACAAGCTTAAAGATTCTATCTTGGGTTAGAAAGAGTTTAATGACAGGTAAATGCTCAAATTTTTGTGATAATTGACCAAGGGACTGGTTTCTATCTCACTTATTGTCACAGTTATTTTCTCGTTGCTGGGATAAAATACCCAGTACTCACAGATCAAATGAGGAAAAATTTACTTTGGCTTATAGTTTCTAAATGTTTCAATCCATAGTCATCTGGCTCCAGACAAGGTGGCACGGCAGAGGGGAATAGCAGAGAAAGAGTAGTGACAATGCATACAGGAGGCAGCAGCAGCCTCCCTTTCCATTTAATCCCATTCAGGCTACAAGCCTGTTGGTTGATACCATTCACATCCAGTGCAGGGTTCTATCTTCAGTAAATCCAGTCGGCTACATCTGGAACTATGCTGAACTAATTAATCTACTGATAGAGTACCATCCACCTTTAATCCCAGTATCATACACCCATGATCTAGCCACCTCCTAAAAGCCTCACCTGTGAGTGCATGTGGCTTTGGGGAACACCAAAGTGTAAGCCATAAAATTTATCTAGGTGTAGTAAGGAGACTGTGAATATGCCAGATGGCTGTGGGTACCTAAAAACAAATACAGCATTTTGGAAAATAGTGACATTTTAAGGTATGCAGAATCTCTGATTACGCTGACAGATGAAGTATTCTCCTATTAAAAGACAAGTCCACAAAGAATTGTACAGTTGATGATTTATTTATCCTATAGGCACCAACACAAAGAGCCTAAGAAAATACAGAAGCAGGGAAATAAAATGCAAGTAAAGAAATAAGATATTATTCCAGAAACCAACCCTAGTGAAATGGAGGTGTATAGATTACCTGACAGATTAAGTCAAAATAACCATCATGAAAATTCTCAACCTTTAGAAGAAAAAATGCATGAACAGAGAATTTCAACAAAAATAACAATCTTTCTAAAAGCAAATATTCTGTTAACCCAAAAATGTAGAAAAATTGAATTGAAAAATTGACTAGAGCAAGCAAAAGAAATATTAAGTAATTTGAAAACAGATCAATTGAAATTACATAGAGAAGCAAAATAGTTGAAGAAAGTTTAAAGGATTTATGGGCCATCCTCAAGGGAACTAATGGGTACATGCAGGATTTTCAGAAACAGAAGAAAGAGAAGCTTCCAAAAGATTATTAAAAATAATAATAACATCTGAAAACCACTCAAATCTGGAGAAATACGAGAACATCCAAATCCAGTAACCCAAAAAGGACCCAAAATGATATGAATTCAAAGAAATCTACCCAATCACAATGGAATCAAAACTCCAAGAAAATGAATTTTTAAAGTAATGAGAGAAAGTGATTTATCCTGCACAAGAGAACCTCTGTATGCTGTTTAGCTTTCCATGCTGTAACAAAATACTTAAGAAAAACAAAGAAAGAAAGATTTATTTTGATTCACGGTTTCAGTGGTTGGTTGGTGATTAGCTGGGGTTTCATTTTTTATAGGCTTGTGATGACACAGACGTCATGGTGGAAGAGTGCAAAGCTACTTACCCTATGGTGATGAGGAAGGAAAGGAAGCCAGACAGGAAGGGGCACAAGAAGACACAAAGCCACAGAAAAGCACCCTGGGACACACTCCTTTCTGCTGCATCCAGCTTCTCTGTCCAGTTATGAATCCATCAATGGATTAAAACACTCATGAACTTAGAGACTTCATGAGCCAGTCACCTTCCAGAGACCCATCTTCGAATGAGCCTTTGGGGGGGACATTTTAGATCCCAACCATAACATTTCACATTATTAGCAGAGTGAGTTTCCAGTAGAAACCTTAAATGCCGGAATGAAGTGGGATTATGTATGCAAAATGCTGCAATAAAAAGTCTACAACCATGAACAGGACAGCCAGCAAAGCTGTTCATCAAGAGGAAGGGAAAGGAAGGGAAAGGGGTAAAGGAATAGAAAATGATCAAACTGTGATATAGATAGACACCAATTCTCCAAAATGAAGCTAACTATTATGCATCACAGACATATACTAATAAAAAATGCACAAAACCAAGTGCTTCTAAAATGAAAGCTGTACAATGCTTTCTGTACAAAATTTGAGGAGGGTCACCATTACTAGACTTGTTTTACAAGAAAAGTTAATGAGAATTCTTCAACTTAAAGGGACAAAGAGGTATAACATAATAGTCATTGGTAAAGCCATACACGGAAACAGTTACAAAATATTTTATTTACTATATTGGTGTTGAGTAAATCACTCTTAATGTTAATGTGAAAGTAAAAGACAAGAGCATTAAAATAATGTACCTAAAATACGGGTATGCAATGTAAATGGATGTAAACTGCCATCACATTAACATAGCATGTGGGACCTACATTCCGTCTTTTGAATTCCTGGGGAGCTACCGGGACGCTGGACTGGGTCCAGCAGATTGCAGGACCTCAGTCACCCACGCTCAGTGTGTTTCAGTCCACGAGGCAGGAACCTTGCTCAAGGACTCTGGGCTCAACTGAGCTAGCCTGGGGACAACTTGAGAGCAGCACTGCCAGCTGCTGAGTTCATATCCACACCCCTAGGACAGGGGATTGTGCCCTGGGGGTTTCTCTGGCCCCAGTTCTCCACACCCTGCTACCACCTCTAAATTTAGGGGGCCAAGTACCTGCAGAGGAGCTGAGACTGCTCCAGTAGCTGAGGGTGCAGGAGGAGATTTGCAACACACCCAGAGGAAGCTTTGGAACACCACTCAAACCAAGGAAATAAAGAAAAAATGACAAAAGGAAAGACCAAAAGGCAGGCTCAAATCACCAGCCCATCCCAAGAAAGCCTGGGAGCCATGTACATAGA
>PVJX010010524.1:0-56786 GCA_004027295.1 Dolichotis patagonum
GAAGGCCTGTAATACTTTCATTCTTTTGTTTTTATTGGTTTTATACTATTCTGTTTTGTTCAAATTCATTGTGAAGATATGGACAACTATTTTGTAGAAAACAGCAACATTATGGTAGCCACTGTTGATTTCCTGTTTCCTTGTTTTGAAATCCTTTGTTGCTTGCATTGTTTTATTCTGATATGCTTTGTTCTGTTCTGTTTCATTTTATTCTCTTTAGAATAAAAATAAAAAAGAAAGAAAAAGGGCAGAGAGAGTGTGAGTTTGCATCTGGTAGGTCTACAACTCAAACTATGTAATCCTCTCAATGCCCAGTTTCTGATTCCTGGGAACTATCCAGGGTACTGACAGATTCTATTACACAGTGACCCAATGGACCAAGGCCTGACTGTTTCTGCACTTGTACCACCTAGAACTCTTCATTTCATCCTAAAGCTACTACTACTTATGACCCCAATTACTTTCCAAGCTACTTTATACCTTTTCTGTTTCCTAGTAATGTTTATAACTCTAAATTGTCCATTTAGCCTTTCAATGGGCATTCCAATAGATTAAAAAAATAGTGCAGTCATAAAAGGTGTAAAAACTGTCTTTTTTTTTTTTTGGTGATGGTGGTACTGGGGATTGAACCCAGGATTTTTGCATTCACGATAAAAGATCTACATACCAAGATCTTTTTCTATTCTTAATTTGGGTCTTACTAAATTTCTAAGTTGCTCATGCTGGGCTCCAACTTCTGATCCTCCTGTCTTAGATTCTCAGAGTGCAGGGATTAAAGGCATGTGGCACCACACCTGGCTGAAATAACACCTTAACATCTTAAGTGATTAAAAAAATAAACTATTGGCTTAAACTAAAAATTATAAGGAAATTACACAAATAAACCTGGAAATGTAGGATGGAATTAGCTAGTGAAAAATGTTGATTTAAAAGATAAGGACTTTTGACTTCATGCATAGACAGTTTCAATGTTATAAACATTATTGGTAGAATATTGATGAGGCAAAAATAATGTTAGGAAAATCAGTATGTAAATACAATGCCAATGTGTTAGAATTGAAAGATCCATATGGGAGGCAGGCAGTACAAAGAAGGAGTTAAAAGAGTTTCAATAACAAACTTTCACTGAAAATCTCTTTTCAGAAATTTAGAATTTTAGGAAAACAGTTTTTTTCAAGAACTCAAGGTCACATTCCATTCTGATCTTTACAAAAAGTATACAAGCATATCAATGGGTTGTAATATACATCCCAATATGAATAATAATATAAATACTAATTAATTTATAAATCTAAAAACCATAGCCTTCGGTTGTGCCCCATTCCTTCATTGCTGATAACATTTTCTTCACCTCCCAACAACTTTCCATTTTTGTTTAAAAGAATCTGATTTATTTACCACTAAGTGTTACTCTTCTTTCACAGAGTTTACCAAGCAAATCACTATCATTTGTGGCTCAATATTATGAGTTTTTGATGCATGTCTCCTTTCTTCTGTCCAGAAGCCCATTCAGCAGTTGCTCTGAAAGCCTGCCGCCTCTGTCTTAAATAAATGACCAGAGAAAGATCTGAAACCAAGAATCAAAAGGCTGAGCTACAGTCAGACTAGAAGTGACATCCTGTGAATTCCGTGACGCTGATGACTGTGTACCATAAGGCAGTTGCCAGGTTTGGTGCAGTCTATGTCTTCAATATACTTTAAAACAAAGGGCTAAATAAACCCATTTATCAGCTATATAGTGTAGAGCAAAGCAAGCCAATACTGGATTAGAAATCTTTTGATTTAGCCACAAACACTGCCACACTGACCGCACATTCTGGGCCTGCTGCTACTCTCCACCTACTTGTCTTTCGGTTCTCTTTGAGAGTTGCTTTCTTCCCTGAGTCAAACTGTCCCACAGAAGCAGCCACTACTTCCTAGAATTCTTCCACTCAACTACTGCACCCTATCAATGACACCAATCTGTATTCTTTGGAATCAAACAGGGACTTCAGTTCTAAGAGCTGTTGCCTGTGACTTTGCATTAGGTCTGCAGCCTCTGTGAGGGTCAGCTTCTCACCCCTCAAAGAGGATGATGAGACCTACCCCACAGTGCTGTTGTAAGAATAAAGCGAAAGAAGGGTCGAAAGCACTTAGTAAGGGTGAGCGATGGAAGCATTCTATCAATCGTGAATTGTGGTGGCTATGTAGTAATGATGACAAATCATCCCCGTCCTTATGGAAAATTCCCGGGAAGGCTAGTTTTTCTATAGCCTCAAATGCTTCAAATTATGTCCCTGCTCTAGTCTCTCTCTTTGTGTGTGGGTTTACCTTGTATCACAGCTCTGTATCTTTCCCCATCTTTACTTTGTCTTGGTTCTTGTCTTTGCCAGAGTTACTGATCAGGTGGAACCAACTATGCCTTGCCACTTCCAGCTGAAGTTACAACATAAGGATGTTTCAGAAAAGTCTCAGTGGCATTCTCTTCAAAAGGGACACTTTTTCTCACAAGTTTCAAGAATGTGCATAAAACAAGGCAAAACATTTTGGAGAAGCAGAGCTTAATATCAGCTGAAAAATGTATAAAGTGGGAGGTAAATATGTTCTTTTCCCTTCATTGTCCTCACTACCAATCCACAGACTGTATTAAATCGTCCTACCCTCCATGTTTCTCCTTAGTGGAGCTAGCAAAGAATACTTGCTGTCAAGATATGGTCATGGTACCTTCAATAAATGTGAGTGTAGCTCTCTAAGATGTCCCATATCTATTAGCAATGTCATATTGCTGACTGAAATTAGTGAAGGTCTCTGGTTAGCCTGGAAATGACCAGTGCTTTTGAAAAACTTGAACCACCTAGAAAGACAGCTCTCATACTTTTCCTCCCATCAAGAGAAGGTAGATTAACATCTTCCAATATGAATTAAACTAAACTGAAATAACTTGGGCTACTTTTAATAAACCAAAACATGCAGCTGGGTCAATATGATTCCTTGAATAAAGAGCATGTTGAACTCTGCATTGGAAAGAAAGCACTTGGAATATTTCATTAGGAGGAGGAAAGAGGTAGATTTAAAACATCACATTTTTAGAAAACTGTTTCCCATGCCTGGGAGCATGGTATAAATAATACTTTTAAAATGCTGTATTTCTTACAGTGCTATGGTTTCCTCCAATATATTACATGAATGTAAACAAGATGCCCGTCAAACACAGCTCTAACATATTGCTTACCACAGCAAACTTATAACATGCACCTATTATTCTTGGTCCTATTGATGAAAGAAACTAAGGACACTGCATAAATTCTTCAGCACATGTTCCACTTCTCCAGCTGCCTTGCACTGTGGAGCATCATACTAACAAGAAGTGATGCTAACAAGCAGCTAAAACCAGTGGAGCAAATGGGCCGTTTAAATGTATATAAACATACTGGCATTCACAGAGAAAGGAGCTATTTGGGGGGAACTAAATGGATCCCTAGACAGACATATTTTAGGTTAATATTCCATGTACTTTTCTACATACTAACCATTTCAGTTCTGCTCAGTGACAGAAAAAAAATACGTTGGATTTTTTGTTTTGGAGAACAAAAAATCAGCATGAATTATCTCGTGGGCCCATATACTAAACATAATTACTTTTAGGGAATGGAAAAAGATAGCCCTGAATTTCACCACCAAACAAAAGATGGCACTGCTTATTCTAAACAATCTACCTGGCAGCTACCATGGGTTCAGGAAATTTGTACTGTTTGATATACTGGAGATCAGTTTGGCACCTTAGTTCTTACTCTCCAAAACACACAGTATCACCAGGGTAATCAGTTCTTGCTGGCTGAGATCAAATCTATTTGGCAGTGACTTCTGGTACAGATTCAGAATGAAGAAATGACTGAGTTTCTGCCCAGCTTATCCAGATGTTTGTCCAAGCAGAGGGCAGCCTTCATCTAAGCAAGCTGGACTTCATTTATCTGTTCGTGTCCTGTAGGTGCCAGAGCTTCCAACAGTCAGCACTGCAAGAAACACTGTCGCAGATGACAGAACATCTTGCAAATGGAAATTCTGGATAGTCACAGCAAGCTTCATATGAAGAGAGCATTTGTGACTCTAAAATGCAACCTATTAGAAACAGCTCAAGAGCAGCTCTTTCATGGGCGGGAGGAGATTAAGCACAGGATGTTTTTAAAAAACAAAAGGAAAATGGCCTATTGAGCTTTTAGACTACTTGATATGATCTTACCTATATGCTGCTTTGGTCTGAAAATTATATTAAAGATCTCACTCATTCTCCATTGATTATTCTTTAATATGGTAAAGTTAGCGAATGTTCAGAGAACTCTTCCTTTAGAGTTCACCCTGCCTTATACCTCAGGATTCAGGAAATGAGTCTGATGTTGGCTCGGCATTTGAAGGCAGTCAGCTCTGGTCTGAACAGGTTCCAAAAGGACTCTGCTCCAACTCAACTGGGCAGTGGTCAATTATGACAGAGCATCATTTAAGCTAAAAGGGGGTAGTTATCTGGGCCTAAATTCAGCTAGACACGTAGCTGCTGCCATGTCAGCAGTCTGCCCTTCCCAAAGCTCCGGCATACTGAGTTTGGCTATTTTGTTGCTCGTCATTTGCATACAAGCTAATGCTTAGAAAAGTAGATGCCAAGTTTGTTTGTTTGTCACATTTTATTTCTTTCTCTCCCTCTTCCACAAGCAAAGAGAAAGTTACAGTCTCTTTTAATATTTAATAGTTTCCTTTTGTAACCTATTTCAAATGGAGGGAAATATTTCATTAAATTTATTCAGCTTCTTCCAAGGAGCAAAGTGTAATCTGCTTGATATTGTGGAACTCACTGTCTGTATGTTATTTAGAATAAAATTCCATGGAAGGTAGGTAGTTTGCATCTTCTCAATAAAATTTTACGCATTTTTTTTGCTAGCATTCCTTTGAGGAATAAATAGTGAATGGCAAAGAATAAATGGCACAGAATCTCCTTTACTAATATGCCACGATAAGAAGAAAATCCCAAATCTGCTATGAGATCAAAACCTTCATAGTTTCCCCATCTAATATTATTAAAAATAAGTTGTAATGGTGAGTGGATGCCTTCTGCTGGGCAACCATTTTCCACATGGATTTCTAATTTCAGATCTCCTTAGCAGTGACCTCAGCATGACTCCACATCTCCCTGTACACATCTAACCTCAAGTGCAGCGTCTCCAGCAAACCCCAGGGTGTCCTTATTTTGCTTTCTAAAGCAATGTGCAATCAGACCATGATAATGGTAATTATTATATTAATAAAGCTACCGTTCCCTGGAGATGTGGCTTTGTGGTTTCCCAAGAGGCTTCTACCCTAGCCAAGGAGTAGACAAAATTCTTTTTAAGTGTTGCTTTTCAATGGTTTTGTGGCAAAGAACAGCAGAATGTCATCAGAAGGAAATAAGAATTAAAGGGGAAGGGAAATTTGAAGAAAATACAAGCTAGGATTCCTTTCCAATGGCATGCTGAGGAAAGGCCGTGGAGCCTGCTGGCGATGAGGTAGGAGGGACCTCCCAGTCCATGTAGATTCTTCAGGCACCCTCTGCAGACAAATTCCCCAAGTCTGTGGCTGAAGAGGGCAGTGGAAGTACTTACACAAACTCCTTCCATGTTATCATCAGGGCACAATCACGTGTCCTATGGAACAGATCCTTCCTATGTGCATAACACATGTGAGCTTCCACCAGGGTAATACGCACATTATTTACTTATTTTTCCCATGAGCTTCTCTAAAATCAAGGACTTTGGGAGAATAAAATGAAAGAGGAATGGAGGTTAGAAAACAGTGTGGAGTTAGAAGTATCTGGGGAACTGTCATAGAAAAATTGAACATTAAAGACTTACCCTAATGTTAAAAAAAAATCTTGTGAAATAATTTGTCTTCCCCCGCTCTGAATATCCTAACGTAACTGACACACTGAGTGGAAGCAATGTTTTAACACAGTTCACATGCAGCGTTGTCCTTACTTCTGATTTTAAGTAGGCTTACTAGTGCATCCCACAATGTGCCCAAAGGAGATGCTTTGCTACTTTATCTACCTGCTGGTAAGCTCCCCCCCTTTCTCTCTCTCTGCTTGATTGGGAGCTTCAATTAGAAGTCAGTCAATTGAAAGAGCTGTGGAGCTCTGGGTGATTCAAACTGGGTAGGCACTGGCAGTCTGGAGCAAGACGAACCCAGCCTGCAGTCTGAAGAGCACCAGTTTGGTGGAAAGAAGGACTCTGACTTGGCGCTGTTTAGCTCAAGAGTGTCCAGCAAAAAATTCAGAATCCATTGCCCAGCATCAATTTTCTTTATAGATTTTAAAAGTTGTTGAAGCTCCTCTGGTGGGTCTAATACACAAGCAAACCTGGAATCCCTTATTCAGAGCAAAGTGACTGAGTATCCTGTCTCTAGATAGAAAAAAGTCCCCTTTCCTCTGCTTTGGTATTTTGGATGTTGGCAAGATAATTTCCTGGGTGGCAGCAGCAAACACTAACTAAAACAAAGTGTCAGACTCATGCAATTTACATTCTTGAGAGATTACAACAATACTTAAAAGTACTCGGAGAAGTTTTGCCTGGTTTAGTGGTGCATACCTGCAAGCCCAGCACTAATGAGCACCCTTGGCTACATAGTGAGTTCAAGACAAGTCTGAACTACAAAGTGAAACCTTATCTCAAAACACCAAAAACAAAACAAAACAAAACAAAACAAATAATATATATTATATATATTATATATATTATATATATTATATATATTATATATATTATATATATTATATATATTATATATATTATATATATTATATATATTATATATTATATATATTATATATATTATATATATTATATATATTATATATATTATATATATTATATATATTATATATATTATATATATATTTTTTTTTAACTTGGTGACAAAAAGTGTGTCTTAAATGCCAAATTAAGTTTTCAGTAGTGAACTTTTTAAAAAGTTTTTGATTGTGTAGATTTTAAAAAGAAATTTACCATATTTTCATTTCTGAAAAGAGCTTACCCTAAAGAAATCTTAGAGATTACTCACTGGTATAAGTAAAAATAGTCCTCACTGTCCAGGGAATTGAATTTAATCAATCTCTTCTTCAAACCTATAAAAGTTTTTTCTTTGACTCATTTCAATCTGAATGTAGTTACATTTAAAGGAAAACAAACTCACAATTTGGAAGTGAATAATTCCTGTTATGTACTCTCAAATGAGAGACAGTAATTCTTTACAAACAGAAATATTTTTATGACTTTTCCTTTCAGATTAAAAAAAAAACCTAAACAAAACAACAGCAAGGAACAGTTCAGATCCTTCCACTTGCTACTATATTATCCACAAACTAAATTGCAGTTCTGATGTTGGTCTATGCACCCATGTGCAGTGCCTACCAAGGAATATTTCAAAACTACTGATTTTATACTCAACTACACCAAGAGATATGTACAAAGCATATGGGACACAGAAGGGAAAAGAAAACAGAAAAATCTTAGCCATGTTATCTAACCTAGAACAGATCATACTCTTTGTTTCAAGACTTCACAATAGAGTGTTGGGATAAGGCTCTAAATTCCATGATGAGATGATCAGTTGAAAACTTTATGGGTCTTCTTAAGTCAAGACAAAACCCAAAGGCCCCTGCAGGTGGTCAAGTCTGATTTTCAGATCATTAGCATTTTGCATGTGGAGTTTCCATTAGGACATGTTTACTACATGATGGACAATCTGCGTATGTTTGCAGATATGCTGTGCTGGCCATCAAACCTGTGTGGAGAGGATAATTCCCAGCAATCTCTACCTGATTCTTGCTGAAGGCAATGTCCAATCAAAGTGTAGAGTGCGGTGAATAAATAAGTTGCTTTGACAGGAAATTCCAACAGCAATTTTAATTCTGATCAGGCTTCAGGAAATGGAAAGAATAAAAACACATCAATTATACTGACAGGAAGTTTTAAATCACATGGCAAGCAGCTGTTGCCAAAAGATGTGTCTGCCAGCTTTGCTAAGGAGCCCAGTATTTTGGTGTGACCAAAATTTTACACCAAAATGTTATAGGCTGACATCACTCCATAATTGCACGTTATCTCTCTACAAGGGTAAAGAAAATGACATACTACTGAAAGCATATCATTATTATGAAAAAAATCATCACTCTACTATAAAGGTTTGGAATGCATTTTAGAAAAAAATAGGCACATACACATATACTTCTGCACAAAAGCAGATTTGTCTGACAATTAAATCACGACCATCCATTCCTGATGAAATCTGGTTTAATCAACACTCAGGGATGACTACTTATTCCCACTTATGACAAACGGCTGAATGATTCTTTCCTGCCCTCTAGGCCTTCTGCTGAAAAGACTCTTTCCCTTTACGGTATGTTCCTCAATACTTTTAATCTAGTGCCTAAGAAAGAGCGCCTACTATGATCCCAGTCAACAGAGAACAAGCCAAGCAGAATTGGCTGCCCCATTTGGGGAAGAGAAAGGTGACTTTCTACGTGGCAACCCATGCAGGCTCCCCACTTCAAAAGAGCTTTAACACAGAGTCAGCCTAGAGATGAATTATAAATTCACTTTCCTAGGATTTATAAAGTGGTTTTCTATAAAGTTCAAAGAGACTCAGAACTTTCACTATTTTGGTGCCTTTGCTACTTCCTGCTTAGGAAACTGGGGACAGATGTTAATGACCATGTGCTCATAAATGACCTGCAGAAAAGGTTATAACTCAAATTCTCCTTTTCCTCAATCAATTAAAGACTGCCCTTTTCCCTAAAATTCCACGAGTTTTGGTATATTGTTCCCTTTTTAACTGATAAAGTCCCAGTTTATCAACTTTCCTTGATAAACTAAACATAAATATTCCACGTGGGATTTAGAATTTAGAAACGGTGACATCGAAACAATTTGAAACTCTACTTTCTAAGTAACTTTCACTTGTTCAGTATGTTACACCAATATAGTCAGTAAGCTTAGTGTTATTTATTAATATCTGATATATGTTGCATTTTAGAAATTTAAGACATGCCTTCAGTGGGGTTCTGAGTAAATTTTACTTTTAAGCATTTGCATGATTATAGATAAAACATAAACAGAACTGACAAGAAACATCATACACAGATTGACATTCTAGGTTCTTGGAGGGTAGAAATATTATTTTAATGCCACTTGCAATTCCCAAAACAGAATGAAATAACTTGCTTTCTGAATTCTCTCCACTTTGCCGTGCTTGTTCACAGGCATGTGGTTTAGTAGAAAGTGCACATAGTCTGAGTCAGACTACTGAGCTGAGGCTGAACCCAGTTCCAAATGTCCAGCTGCTGCCCAACTTTAGGTCAATTTCTTATTCTCTCTTTTTCAGCTATTTTACTGAAAATGTGAAACATAGGACTTAACTTATAAGGTTGCCAAGAGGATTAGATGAAGCATTGGATTTAAAAACCTAAGCATAAGACTTGATGTATATATAGAAAATACTCAAGAAACAACAGGAGAAATAATCATACTTATTAATTTTAGTTTTAATGTTAATAATCCTCACCATGGGGCTTACTCTTTTGCCCCAGTTTTGCCATAGTGTTTAACACTCTCTTAAGATAGACGTATTTCTCCATGAAGACCACCTTCCTTCTGGTTAACATGACTCTGGCTTAGGGTCTATGGCACAGACGTCTACACTGCATAAGACTTCTTAGACCCAGCTGTAGAGAGCTATATTCTCTGCCTAACTCTCTCTGGAGCTGCCTATGCAAGCAGTGATTTCCCATGGGCAAGCTACTGCCAATCCTTGTAACTCGGCAGCAGCCCAGGTTCTGCTATGGTGAACTCAGAATCAAGACTTCACACGGTAGGCAGGGGGCAGAGTAAGAGAGGACCTCTGTAGGCTCTTCTCTCAAACAGCTTTTTCATGTTTTAGGTTTTCAGTGTCTCCCAAAGATCACACATGGAAGCTCTGTTGCCCAGCGTAGCAGCGCTCAGAGGTGAAGGTTTGTGAAGGAGTTTGGGTCACAGGAACTCTGAGTTTCCCGATGGATCAATCCACTGATGGGTTCATATTTAGTGGCTGTGACAGCTCATTTGTTATGTAAGTGAGCTTTTAAGCAACTTCCGTCTGCCACACCCTTCTGCCAGGACATTCTTCCTTGTGAGAAGACTCAAAATCAACTGAGCCAAGGGACCATGAGATGAAAGCTCTGAAACTCTGAGCTAAGATAGACGTTTTCTCCTTTAAGTTGATTTTTTGGCTGAAGCTAACACACTTCCCTATAAAGGAAAGGGTGGAGAAAATGGTTCCTTTCATTTTGCTCTCAATTTGACCCTGAACTTTACTTTCAAGAAATGACTGGCATAAGATAATACTCTCTAAATTGCTGCTAACTGAATGAATTGATGATAAAGTGCTCACTACCTAAATTTAGGAAAAAGACATGCTCCCTTATTGTGGAAGGTCGAGGTCCTGAGGTCTGGCTGGCTGCTCTGGCAGAAGAGAGTCTGAGCATACTCAGACTCCCCGCTCCTAGGCACACGGAGTAGAGCATCCCTGCCAGGGCTGCCCCGCTTGAAGCCCGCCCCCCAGTGCCTCCCTGCCTTCCCTAAGCCTACTTCCACCTTTCCTGAAGCTCAATCCCACCCTTCCTCTGAGCTCACTTCCGCCCTTCCTCTTAAGTCTATATATATTTCTGCACTTCCATAATAAAATCGGATCTGCGCCATCAGCCTAATCTCCAGAGTCCTCTCTCCATCACCCTTTGCCAGTCCCCCACAGCCCCATAAAGGCTGCACCTTATACCCCATGGTGCACTGCTAATGCAATCGATTATATATGTCCCCCTTCCCCAAATCCATATGTTGAAATTCTACCCCAAAAGGTGATGGTATTAGGAAGTCAGGTCTTTGGAAGATGATTCAGTGATAACAGAGAAAGTAGAGTCTTTACAATTGGAATTAGTGCCTTAGTGCTGTCATAAAACACCTCTGAGAGATCCCTCTCACAAGAGGCACTGTTTATGAATGACAACAGGACCTTACCAGGTACTGAATTTGGGAGCAGATTAATTCTGGTTATTCCAGTCTAAAAATCAGTGAGGAGTAGACTTCTGTTGCTAATGTGTGTGTGACTCAGTTTATGACATTTTATTACTGCAGCTTAATGTACTAGGGCAGCTAACAGTTTTCATAGTGTAAGGGCACTAGGTCTGGGTAGATGAGGAGGGCCAGGTATTCACAAAGTCTATGGTAGTTGTGCAATACCAACATATTAAATAGTTAGCAAATTTCTTCATAAGTAATAGCAGGAGACAAAGCCCAAGGCTTTAATATAAATTCTATATTGTTTGGGAAATAGTTTTCCACTAAGTAACCAAGCAAATTTTTATTTCATGCTGCAATGTCTATTTCAACCTTTCACAGAGCAAACTACTTCAGGAGAGTCCAAAGCCAATGCTCCATGTCACAACCCAGCAAAACACTGCTGTTTCATTTAATATTTTTGTTTCCTGTTCTCTCCATTTGGCTTTGTTTGACATCTGCCTATAATAACTATATTTTTCATTTACATTACTAGCTTTAAGAAACATCCTTTACATCTGCCTGTGCTATTTCTCAGTGCATCCTAGATTTCTAGGCTTGTACCATCAGCAAGTAATGCAATACATTTGTTAAGTAATCCTATACACTTGGTAGTTGATCTTCATGGAGTACCAGTAATACAATGGACTTCAGATAGATAGAAACAAGGAGTTAGGCATATATTCAGCTAAGCAGACACCACAAAATCCAAGTAACATTTCTTATTACATTGAACTTTCAGAACATTATTGGCAATGATATTTTGTGTTTGTCATTTTTTGATTTTTAAACAAAAGGTCTAGATAGTTATAAACCAAATTATATGATATACAGCAGGCCTCTTTTGTATAGGATCATTGGTATTTCTGCCAAAGAGACAGCATATACTCTCCTGCCTTTCTCTTCTCTGATTATAAAATCCTAGAGAAAAATCAAGAAATGTATGAACAAGACTCTGTTGAGTTACAAGTGTTGATCAAAGGACTACCTTTTATGTTTCTCAAATTATCTTCATAATTATTTATTTTTTCCCCTGGTTCCTCCATATCACACCCCTTCAGGATGAATACATGTATTTTTCTTTGAAAAATACTCGGTTACAGGAGTACTCCAAAACATACTTGTGTTCAGTAGCTAAAACTAGGAAGCTTTTCCAGCTCATCCTTATCCCAACCCAAATTTAGTGTGCTAAAATATATAAAAAGTTACTAAGAAGCTAAGGACAAAACTAATTTAAGAAAGGTTATAAGGAGGGAATTTGCAATTTAGCTGTTATTTTCTAATAAAAGATGGCATTTTTCATAGACAACACAGAGCCTGAATAAAGATATTAAAAGCAAGTAATAGTAGATTTCACTTTCCTACTCACTTGTGAAAATGCTATCTATCAGGTCTTTTTATTTTCATTTTTTCATCTGTGAGAGAGGGCTTGTATTGCTAATAGCATAACAATCATTACTACTTGAAAGAAATCTTATAATAAAAATTTTTATTAAAAGCAAATTTTACCAAAACCTAGGATTAAGATGTATCACCCACAGGCACAATAACCAGTATGAAACACTTTAGTGGGTGACTGGAGGGTCACTCACTAAAAGGTATGAGTGGAAAAGACATATACATGAGTAAAGAAAATGCATATAGGACCAATGAAGGGTGAGGAAAAATTTAACTTCAAATTTTGAAAAAACAGAGCAGATCAAATAGACACTCTCCACCCCTCTGTGCATCCCATATCCCTTCCTGCGGTTCATTACCTCTGCACATCTGCGCACGCTTCTTGAAGAGATTAACTATCTAAGAACACAGAAAGAAATCTCACCAAACTACCATTTTCATTCAAATATCTCCTCCGAACCCAGATGCCCGGAGATACCCACAAAATCAAAAGTGGACAGAAAGCAAAAGTTAAGGCTATATTTCTCTCCATTTGTGCCCTTACTTTACTACTGATTTTCATTTTTCTCTCTTAGGCCAAATGCAGAGCAGTCAAGTAAGCTTTCCTAAACAACTATTTCCTTGTGAAGCCCACAATCTGTATCAGTTTGCTAGGGCTGTCATGATACAGTTACACAGAGTGGGCAGCTTAATTATTAGAAATTCAATTCCTCACAGTTCTAGAGACTAGAGGTCCAAGTTAGGATGCTGGGAGGCTGCTTTGCAAGACATCCCTCTTACCACCTCTACTTGGGTAGATGCTCCTTATGTCTTCATACGATCTTCCCTCCCTGTGTGTGTGACTGGGTTTCCACTTCTTATGAAGAAACTGGTCACCCTGGGTTAGTGCTCACCCTAAAGACTCGATGTTAACAATCTTTATAAATAGTCTTTTAATACAATGACTTTCTGAGGCATTGGACGCTAAGATTTCAACACATGGATAGGGAGACTATTCAGCCCTTAACAGTGAAAGGCATGTATGGGTAGAATTTCTATTACATCATAGATTTGTCACCAAAAGCTATGCTCTGATAGAGTTTTCCTAAACCAGCAGTTCAAAAGCCATCGTGTCTAAATTAGCAGCATTAACTTCACTGAAAATGTTTCAGAAGTGCAAAATTTTAAGATTACCTCCAAACCCAAATCAGAAACTGTGAGTGGAAGCAATGCATTTTATTTATATTGTAACATAACATTTAGATGACTCTTCTGCATGCTAAGTTTGAAAACCACTGGAACTAACCAACTAACTATTCCAACACACTAAGCGGTACTATAAATAGAACACTCTGGTAGATTATTTTATAAAGCAAATTTTTCAAAATTGTGAATAATGACTTCCTAATTTTTGAATTTTGAAAATTTGAATTTTAATGATAGTTTTCTTTGGTATAAGACATATTGGGATTTTACTTGATTATACCTGATATATTGGTAATTATCTTGAAGTATAAATAAAGATACATGCATATGTGGTATGTATATTACTAATTTATATATTTACCTTATTATTTTACAAGGTTCATAAGGTATTGTTTCCTGTGATCTATTTCAGCATATTCAGGTTGAATCCCAGTTGCAACTCCTTCTGACTACTTCTAAGAATTTCTCTTTTTTTAAATTAGTACATGTCTGTGATACATAATGTTTACATTCATCTTGAGGAATATAAATATATGGCATCTTAATCACGTTTCCTCCCCTGACTATTCCGTCCCTCCATCCCATACCAGACAGTGCCAGTCAAAATTCCTCGCATCACATTACTTCAGAATTACCAAAATTACATTTTTAAGTGGAGGTCTTTTCAGATTTTCCCTCTTAGATTCTAGAATTACAAATAAGTTCAATTGAGAAGACAGATGCTTTTCTGGCAGTTTTGTGCCCAGGAACAGAAACATTATGCATAGCAGCTACTAAGTCATATTGTGATCATTATTGTTTTAGTATCGATATTTCAGCAGCAACTCGTGAAACATAAGAAACTCAGAGGTGGCCTGCTGACATGAACTTTACTCCCTTTGCAAACAACTGAATCCTTGGCAAATTTTTTTCCCAAGAAAAATTACATTTTGGTAAAATACTTATACATAATACATACATATTCACACTCACATGTGTACACAAGCACTTTTCTCCTGTGTGTCACTGGAGGACAGGACAGGATCTCTGCATTTTTATCACCTAATAAAGATGACAACTTACACCTTTCTAAACTACTAATATGAGGGTTTTCACTCTAAATTTATTTTTCATTTAAGAATATGCAACAATCCAAATGACAGGTATTATGCTTCATTAGTTTTAGAATAGCAAAGTTTTCCGAGAGCACACAACCTAAATGGAGGTGGAGTGTTCTACAGGCATGTCAGCATGGAGGTCAGGTTAAGAGCACTGGATGACTGTTATTGTTGAGACCTGAACTATGGAGATTTATCATGTAGGACAGTGGCTTTCAAGATCTCAATAGGCTATTATATCCTTTAGAGCACTTTCTTTTCCTCTATTTTTTACAGTAGCAAGTACATATTTTGGGTTTTATTACTCCTACAGTTCTCTTAATTTTTACACTAGAGAAACAATGTGATATTTATAAATATGATTCTTATTTATTTCACTAATGAGGATGGTCTCAAGTTGACTCCATTTCCCTGTGAAGGCCTCAGAATCATCCATTTTTATAGCTGAGTAGTATTCCATTATGAAAAAGTACCACATCTTTTTCATCCAGTCTGCAGTTGATGGGCATCTTGGTTGTTTCCAAGATTTAGCTATTACAAATTGGGCCGTTATAAACATAGGTGCACATATATCACTCTGATATGAACTTTCCAGATCTTCTGAGAAAATACCCAGGAGGGAATAGCTGGGTTGAATGGAGCTTCCACTGCTACTCTTCTGAGAATTCTCCATATTGATTTCCATAGTGGTTGCACTAGTCTGCACTCCCACCAACAGTAAAGCAGTGTTCCTTTTTCCCTGCAGCATCGCCAACATTTATTATCAGTTGATTTCTTGATGGCAGCTATTCTTTCAGGGGTGAGATGAAATCTCAATGTTGTTTTAATTTGCATTTCTAGAATGAACAGTGATGGTGAACATTTAAGTGTGTAAGATAGATGACATACTACTGTTTTTGTTAGATTGTTGAGAACTGCTAATAGTCTCATTGTTTGAATGTGTACTTTGTATGCTTTAATTTTTATCACCTAATAAAAATTTGAACAACTATTTGCAATGATGAGAATATGTAATGTATCAAGTGGCCATTTCTTAGTGTTTTTGTTTTTTGTTGTTGTTGTTGTTGTTGTTTTAGTTTTTTTGTCTCTTTGTTTGTTTGGTTTTGGTTCTTTTATTTTTTCCCTTTGGAATTCTGTATTGTTGCTAACATTTTTCTGTTTTGTCTGGTTGGTTTTATTTTTCTCTTTAAATAAAATTTTAAAAAAAATCTAAGGGAGTGCAGATATGGACATGTGAAAATCTGTGTCACTAAGTTGCCGTCTTCTTAGGAGTATAATTCTTGGCCATTCACTGACCGGAGAGAAAGAGAACAAAGCTGCACCAGCAAACAAGCCCAGGAAACAACCAGGCCCCAGCCCCTTCCAGCACACGGGCTGGCAAACAATAAATATCAATTGCCTCCCGTCCCCATAAGCGACCGGCTTATCTGGGGAAACACAAGCTGTGATGATAGCTATGGAGGTGAAATACAGCTGATGCCTGTGGTGCTGTGGTGTTTCACTAAAATTGCAGGTCTAGTGCCAGTGGTCTGACCATAGGTTTAGAGAATAGTGGTACACAGTGTGGCATCTGGAGGGATCTCCTTCTGAGGGTTGCAACCATTGTTGATTCTGTATGGTTTTAAGGTCCTATACTGTTTTCATTGTTTTGTTGGGTTGGGTTTTATTCTCTTTTGTTTATGTTAAATCTGATGGTAGGAGAAGCTCTTTCAAGGATAGCAAGATATATTATGGTAGCAGTTTTGGATTTACTATTGGCTTGTATTGAAGTCCTTTATAACATTGTCTTGTTTTTATTGTTTCTATTCTGTTTTGTTCTGTTTGATTATTACTATGTTCAAAGTTTTGAAGTCATCAAAAGGCATTATGGTAACTATGATTTCATTTTTTGGTCTTGTATCTCTTACACTGGTTTATTTTGATTGGTTTTATTGTTTTATCCTTTTTAAAATAAAAAAGAGTATAATTCTTTAAAAAAAAATCTCAATAGGCTATGGATGGGTAAAGCCTGGCAAGTTGAAGCTATGGAAACTCTACTGAGAATGAGGCACCTGGGCCCATTCTGAATTCTAAATATAATACCAGAGGGCTTGCAAGCCCTGAAACAGGAACTGTCCTCCATAGTGGGCCCAACCTTAGACTCCACGTAGACATCATTACAAATAGAGGACAGCATTAATTCTTCTCTGTAAAGATCTATGTAAATAATTCTTTGCAACATTTGAAATACATGGATTAAATTTTTTTAGCCATTCAGTAACATTATTCTGGCTGACATAGAAGGATGACAGGAGGTGGTGGTAAGTAATATAGATGCTATAATGAAGGGAGTTCAAAACCTTTTTGGAACAGTTTAAATGGGTGAGAAATGATGAGTAAAAAAAGCTTAAAGGAGAGCTTTTAAGAATTGGAAGGTCTTAAAGGGTGGAGTTGGCCAGAAGAGGTGGACGGGAGGAGGTGTTAGGTGAGAAAAGAGAAAGGGTGTTTCAAAAGGAAGAACCAGGGCTTGGGGGTTTAGCTCAGTGGCATAAGCACCTGCCTGGCAAGTTTGAGGTCATGAGTTCCATCCCCGGTACAAGAAAAAAAAAAAAGGGAAGAACCATAGCAAAAAGCAGAATCCAGAGAATAAAATCATTATTAGGATCTCCTTTGATTAGAGATGTGATCCTCAATCCTGGTGGTTTGTGTTAATTGCCTGGATAGATTTTAAGACCCTACACCAGACCAATTAAATCAGTATATTTAGTGCCGAAGTCTAGCCGTTTGTATATTTTTAAGTTCCCCACCTGTTTATAGTATGCAGTCAAGGTTCAGAACCACTAGGCCAGAGCACCCTATCTGAGACTGCAGGCGTCACCAAAGGAGGGTCCTCTATGCTTGAAAGCCATTCTGCCCTTAGCTAAAAGTCTTGGAGAGATTTCAGGCAGGGGTAACATGAAATTGTCTTTTAAAATTATTTCTTGTTGTTGAAAGTCAGTCTGTCATATATATTCAGGGTAACCAGATTGAGTAAAGAGAAACAGGGCTTTAACTCTAGTTGCCATGGAAACAAAATAGCATCATTCTTCCAACCTGTCCTTTGTGATTACCAGTGCTCCCTTCACATGTCTTTTGGAGGAAACTGAGGTATCTTTTTTTTTTTACTGTTGAGTCTCCACTATCTAGTTTCCTCACTTTTTTTTTTCCTGCTTTGTTTCCTTGGCAAGTGTTTGTCCAGACAGAGCTTGTCAATTTACTAATGTCACAATACTGGAGAAAAAACTGTTGCCTTCTAAAGGAGATTGGCTGTCTGGAAGAGAAGTATCATGGGGAAGCAGTTTAAGTCAAGAAGTATTAGCTGTGAATCCTGCCTTGAATATGTGCCAGCAAATGAAAAGCTCTGAGCCTTCATTTCTCTATAAAATGTGGGATACTCAAAACCACCTAGCATATGAGTGAGGGTTACAGAGAAAGTCTGTGGATAGCATGTCACACTGCACAATTAATAGGAGCTCAATAAAGAATAGCTGCCCCATGCATGTCACCCAGTTGTTATGTCACTCTTAAAGGTAGGTTTTATAATATTATCTTTGATAATATTTTTTTCAGAGAGATTTTCTTCTTACAAATTTAAGGACAAAAAATTTAAAGTAGAGGCATAATTTTTTTGAAGTCTTTGTCCCTGTCATTGTAATTTTGAGAAGAGCTATCACTACCTAAAATGATTTTAGTTTCAAGAAGCTAAGATCAACTCACAATAAGAATTGTAAAATAACATGCCATTTGGATCTGGAGAAAAGACAAGGTTTCTAGAAGAGAAAAGATGTTTTAATTGATGCAAAGAATCTTTTATGGAAACATTTAGTACTCCTGCTTAGAATATGTATAAATGGTAATTTTTATATTAAAATTTATGAACACTTGAAATGTACCAAGCATTTTACTGAGAACAGAGATGGTGTTTTTAAATGTTGGCTACATGTGATCTCGCTACAAGCCTGTTAGGCAGACAAGCAGGTGCAGCCTGTAATCCTGCCTTCCTGTGGGGCCCATGGGCCTCCATTCACTGACCATGCCCAGTCCCCACAACCTCCCTTCACTTCAACCTTTCTCCACAAGAAGTTCATTTTTCACTCCTTACTCTTGCGGCTCTGTCATTCAGAGCTCTTCTCTTTGACCTGTTCCTTTCCAAGAAATACTCCTTTACTTGTGCTGCATGTTTACCTGGAATGTTCTGCTTTCTGCTTTGCACCAAACTAGTTCCTCTTCTTAATGTCAAAAAATGCCTTCGGCTGGGGGTTTAACTTAGTGGCGTAAGTGCTTGCTTGGCAAATGCGAGGTCGTGAGTTCAATCCCTGGCACTAAAAAAAAAAAATGCCTTCACTGTGCCCTCCTTGGTTCTGTGAAATGGTTACACACTGAGTCATCCACTTAATAGAGATGATATTAAAGGTTGCTTTTCTCAGTAATGTTTTTTATCTCTGTGTGTATTGGTGTACATCTCTCTCTCTCTCTCTCTCTCTCTCTGTATTAGATTAATGGGGGCTAAATTCAGGGCCTTTGCATTAAGCAACACCCCAAGCCCATTTTTATTTTTTTAAATTTTGAGACACAGTTTTGTTACAGCTGATCAAGTTAGGCTCCAACTTGCAGTGTTCCTTCTTCAGTCTCCCAGAGTGTTTTTTATCATTTAAAAAGACTAAACATAGAGAGAAAGCTGGACAAGAAGAGAGTTATTTCCCTGTTGTTCTCTCACCATTGCCATCAAAGATCAATTTCCAGAATCCGAATTGGAATCACGGAAAGAGCTTTACTGACACCATCTATAAAGTTTAATTGAGTAACTCCTCCTTTAAAAATATTTAAGAAATGTAACAGATGTCTTCTTTAATAAACCCATAAAGTCCTAATGCTGATCTCTTTCAAGACTCTCTTCTAAATTAATGCGAGATCCATTTTTATGTATAATGCTTGTTCACTAGGGAAGAACCTTTGAAACTAGTTGACCAAATGAACTAAATTTAAAGAGAAAATTCCACTATACTTCAAAAAATAGTACATATACCAGATCTTGCAAACTGCTGCCCCTTTTGAATTCTACAAAAACCTTTCCCTGCCAACATACTGCTCACTTGAAACACAATCCATGTCACTCACAGCTTCAGCAAACATATTTAATATATTTATGCATACATTAGCTAGTGTAAACATGACTCACTTAAGTGCAATGGATTTTTTAGAATTTTAATATTTCACCACCATGTCATTCCATGGAAACTGCCTTGGAGCTACTAAGCAGGAGTTACAAGCACCTCTCATATAAAACATCATTAAGCATTAGCAGAAACTCCCTTCAGTCAAGAAGGGCACACTGACTGGCGGCAATTCTGTAACCCACATGCAGTTTTAATTAAATTCATTTAAAATGCTGTGTCTCTCAGTAGATTTGAGGGGAGATAGAACCACTTAACAATAGCCAAGATCTAATCTAGTTTGTCAGAACTAATAATAGTACAAATGCAATTTCTCACACGGGGACACATCCAAACAGTTCACAAATGAGCAATTGTAGTTCCTTTTTTTAAAAAAGTAATATTTATAAATTATTACAAGATGTTACCAACCTCAGACCATGATTGCAATTTCTAATTTCAATGAGTTGATAAAAGGTGCTATTAATAAAAAGATACATTTGGGCGGCTGACATAACTAATTGATCAAGTAATTTGAGTAAAAATACAAGATTTCACTAGGAAACCCGGACAGGGATGAAATCACTCAATTTTCCAAAAGCCAGAGGCCTTGAAAAAGGGAGACCACAGAACACTTTTATGCCTAACCAAAACCAAATAAAATGATCCCAACATACAAATAGGCTTCAGATGATATAATGTGACGAGAGATTTCAACTATGTAGGCAAACCTTTCATTTTCTTACCCAAATATGGCAAGCCAAGGATTACCTAAGTAGAGGGGAGTAAGGGGTCCTATTTCCTCAGTGTGTTGTCTCTGCAGGGGTGGAAAGGAAAATTTCATCCCACCTCTTCAAATTTCACTGTACCTCACCGAACTAATACTCAACATAACACTTGGGTCTCAAGATCTGGGTTACATTAAAACAAAGTAAGAAAAAAGTGATCCCAGATGAGCATGAATGTACCTAAGTTGACACTTCTAGTAGTGGTTACTGGAAGATCCAGGACTGCCAGCCCACCCAAGGATCCCCACCGCAGCCAAAATCACTGCTGGGAGTGAAGAGGACAGGGGCACTGCTTTTTTCTGCTCAGTGACCCTGCAGAGGTCACCACTGACCATGAACAATGGAGGGAAGGGCTCAAACTCTCTTGCAAGACCCTGGAGGAAATAGGGTATAGCTCTCTGTCCTCTTAGCTCATGAACTGTCTCTTGTCAAGAATGACAAGAACATCCTCTTGACCCATTTTATGAGGGGAGAGTTAGCATACATTTGTATTTCTCCAGTCCTCCAGCAGCCAAAAAAAAAAAAAAAATAGGTATCACTGAAATAATTATTTAAGGAAAGGCATTTTCACATTTTATCTTCATAATAATTCTCTTATTGAAAGAGCTGCCAGGAAACAGGACTGTGATGATGGTTAAACAAATCAAATTGGTTGCTGTATGAAAGCAGAAAAAAATACGAATAGAACTTTAAAAATAGGATAGAAAAATATATATGAATGTGGTGTCTGCAGTCAGAGCATGTAGGGTACCAGTGAGAATTATGCAAGTAACAACACACAAAGTGAAAAAGGGAGGAGTACTCTATGAACAGCTAATACATTACAAACTTAACACATTTCATCATATTTTTCTTCTTGGAACTGATATAATCCAGAGTACTACCACATGGCATATGTATGATCCAAACTGCTTACTTAATCAGGAAATGTGAACAGGCTGCCAGGGACTGCCACCTGACGCTAGAGAATAATCAGGTATAAGGAATTAAAGGTTATTCTCACTCTCTTTGCACCATCAGCTCAATCTTGCTTCCAATACACAGAAAATAAATTAGCCTACACCTTCAGTATGCAACACTGACAATGACAATGACCACTTGGTCTATTCACCACAAGGAAATAAAGTTTTACATTACAAGTTTCGGCCTGCTGAAAGAGATCCATTATTTTCTCACAGTCCAAGACCACCGTACCTCTGAAAAGGAGAGCGTTTCAGTCAGATGAATGTTTTTCTGCAACAAAATCGTCTGAATTGTTAGAAACACTGGAATCCTGTGCTGACAATTTTACAAGAAATCATATACCACACTACAGCACTATGAATAGTGACCAAGTTTTACTTGTGTTTGTGTCTTTGTTTAAAACAAATCATGAGTATAACAACTTCTTTGGCTACCTTCCCTCCCAGCCACCTTCTGCACAGTTGGTTCTTTTCCATTGGGAGGCCTAGGGCCAGTGCACATTAATTAAAGAACTAAAAGGATTTCAGGGCTCACCTTCAGGGTTTTACTGTTATTTTCACTCACTCTCACCTTGAGATTGACTTCTATAGAGAGACCTTCTACTCTCCCTGTTCCTAGGATGTAAACCTCTCCCCTCAGCCTACTCTTTTTTATCTAATTACATAAATTAATTATTATCTTCAATAGTTTGATTTTGTGTGTGTGTGTGTGTGTGCGCGCGTGCATGTGCACGCGCGCGCTGGGGATTGAACTCATGACTTTGTGCTTGCCAGGCAGGCGCTTGTGACACTGAGCTAAATCCTTGGTAATAGTTTGATTTCTTAAGAACTGCTATCTAATACTGTTTGATATTTTTGAGAAGATGAAACAAATCACACCCAAATGAGAAGCAAGACAAATATTAAAAATGAAAGGAGGATAAAATTAACAGTTTCATTATTATCCCACCTGACGATTAACAGTTTCATTATTGATAAAGATTTTGCAAGAATAAGGCTTTGGAAAAGCAAATAGAAGTGATCACTGATTTCCTGAAATAGGAGGTTTACTTCCAATCACAGATAACACAACCTAACCGGCCTCCACTTTTGCATATGGGTTGAATGTGACTTGTGGCACAGAGCAGAAGATAATCCATACCCCTGCATACCCCAATAAAAGACTAGAGGTACCCTGAAAATTCTCAGCTTGTCTTTCCAAAACTACCAATTTGGTAAGTCATTGCACCTGCCTAAGGATAGAGGCTACTGAATAGGGTAGAGAACATAAAGGAGAGACGAGAGACCTAAAGTGTCTCACTAACTGAACGTCACATTGATAATAGCATCAGATTCAGACAAGAAGCTGATTGAGTTGGTGGAATGTAAGAAGCTTGGATACAACTTACAGACTATGTACCAAGATGTTGGAGTAATAAAGGATAAAATTTATAGTTCTTGGGGTATAATCTGGAAAATAACATCACAAGTAAAACAAGCAAAGGCCAGACTATCATAACTACTAGTAAAGGATAAATTGATAATTTGAAGATACTGTGTAAGCACTCGAACTTGCTGCTTCTGTCTCCCAGATTTTAGACCTTGAAATAGTTCACATGTGGCGGGACAAACACTTACCCATGTCACTACCTCTAACTAGTTTGAGAAATGATGTGACTATGAAATGGGTCACATTCCCTATAGTTAGGACCAACAATAAGTTAGTTATATCCAATCAAAAACTTTGACAAATTTTTTTGTTCACCAACTTTTCTACAATTATTTTCTATAGTCTCCATTAAGAAATGACACAAAATTCAGGAGATTTATGGGAAGCTCTTTCTTCCCAGAAACCAGAAACAATAACAGTTTCTGGTGTCAGTAGACAATCCTCCTCTATGCTACTTCCACGGAGCCACAGTCATATGGTTGAATTTCCAATGCCTTCAGCTAGCTGTTTCAGACTTAAAATCTTGCCTGTGAAATGTATGGAGACCACACTGGAATGACATTAAGTTCTCTTGTCCCTTTGCCATATCTTTGACTAATTAATTTTTCTTATTAGATATCATAAGAGCTAAAATTTCTTCTATGCTATGCTTGCCATCACTTACTTCCTCTACTTTTGCAGTTGCCACCCCAAAATCACTTTACTTCTTTAATATCCCCCTGTGTAAAACGCTTTTTTATTGAGGAGTTTTAGTGCTAGCTATTAAAAACCATAGAAAGTTCACAAAGAAAAAAAATTGGCATTGGAAAAATTCTTGAACAACATACTCAAAAGAATCATTCCCTTGTCTAGTTACAACAAAATGTAAATAATGCAAGTTCTTGAGTTTCTCATTACCTCAGAGATGGCTTAAACTACTATTTTCTATAAAAAGCTGTGTTCGCTTCTGAGCTTATGCCTACAAAAGAATCCTTAGCTGAGATGAAATGGGATGACGTTACAGAATCCTTCGCCATGCAACAATCCAAATATCAATGCCAATATACTTCAGTTGACCCTTAAAATACATTTCTATATAGAAAAACCTCATGCCACCATTTTTAAGTGTTCTTGACACTATCTTATCTCTATATGCCATATTTTCTATCACTTCAGCATTGTCCACACCTTCCCCCACTGTTTTCTCAATAGCTTTTTCTATAGAAAACTGCTTCCCTAGTATTACATTTTATTCCTGGACATTTCTTTGTAGAGCTTTGCATTATCTCTTCTGGTTACACTTTTGTTTGTTTCAGTGCTTTGCTAGCATAGTCCCTTATCACACATACTTGCTTAATCATATTTGTATCTTCTACCTGTTGGATCCCTGTGAACCTATATCTTGAGAATCCTGCCTCATCAAAGTAGCCACTTCTACATCTATCCCGCTATTCATTAATATGCTACAGCTGGATTTACGTCTGCCACTTTACTTATGCTTTGTGTTTGTTCCATGACTTTTTGCTCCTCTATTCTCATTATAATGCCTTCTTCTCAGTATGTGAATATTTTTATTGATTTTGAAATGGGTTTTCAGTATTATTTCACTTACTACCATAATGGGTACTTACCTACCATGAACATCATAACTTATTAGAGTCTGCTTCACATTTATGTTACTTATTTTCAATGAAACACAGAAATGTTGTATTTGGATAGCTCTACTCTCTCTATTTTAATGCCATTATTATTATACATAATATATCTGCTAAAAATAAAAATGTATTTATAATTATTACTTTCTATAGTTCTATATATTTTAAAGAAGTTCAGAGAAGAAAGAAGAGCAATTATGTACTTACGGCTTTTGTTATTTAACCTTCGAAGTTATCATTTCTGGTTCTCTCCATTTGTTTCTGTAGATTCAGATTACCATTTAGATTTATTTCCTTAGCCCAAATGAAGCTTTTCTCATTCACCTTGTTTGTGCCATTAAAAGATATATTACTGTTGTATATATTACAGGCTTGCCAACATAATTATAAACATAACCTTTTATGCCAGTGATTTTTAAACCAGTTTGGTTTAAACCAGTTTGAAGTAAAGAAAAGAAAGATGTGCATTAATACTTACATATTACATATAATATTTACATATTAACTGTTGTGAATGTTCTTTTTGTCTGTGGATTTGAATTATCGTCTGGGGCCCCTTCATTCAGCCTAGAGAACTTCCTTGGAAGGTGGAAGTGTAGGCATGAATCATCTCAGTGATTGCTTATCTGGGAATGCCTTTAATTCACCTTCTCATGTGGAGATTGCTTTTCTATGATTCTTGATTGCTAGGGGTTTTGTTTGTTTGTTCATTGAGCACTTTGAATATGTCTCCCATTATCTTCTGGTTATCATTGTTCTTGAAGAGAAGTCATTTGTCTAACATTTAGGGAGGAGTTCCTTTGTACGTGAATATTCATCTCCCCTTGTTTCTTTCAAGATACTCTGCTTCTCTTTGGCTTTCAGTCTTTTACACTGTGATGTATCTGTGAAACTCATAAAGCCTTTTGGTTCATATGATCATATTTTTCATCAGATTTCAAATGTTTTCTATTGTTATTTCTTTGAATATTTTTCTACCTCTTGTTCTCTCACTTATCCTTCCAACATTCTTGCATATACTGATTTGCTTAACTGTATCCCAACTTCCCTGAAGAGATCTTCATTTATTTTTCTTCTTTTTCTCCTTGAACTTCACATTGTATTTTCTATAAATCTATCTTCAAATCTGCTGTTTTTTCCTGTCAATCAAATTTACTATTATAGTTGTATGGTAAATTTTTCACTTCAGTTCTTGTATTGAACTCTGGAATATACGCCTTGCTGTGTATTTTTAGCTCTTTATTCTCTATTCAATGAAATATAATAATTACACTTTTTTTGCTTGTGAAGCCTGGTTTCCTTTAGTTCTTTGAAAATACACACACACACACACACACATGCACACACAAACACATATTTAAAGTCTGGGTTAAATTCTGGTTGCTCTCACAGACAGTTTCTGCTGCCTGCTTTTCTTTCATGAATAGGTCAGGATTTCTGGTTTCTCTGCATGCTTCATCTTTCTTTGTTTTGGGACAAGGTCTTGCTGTGTAGCTCAGGCCAGCCTTGAACTCACTGATGTCTTCCTGCTTCAGCCTCCCAAATGTTGGAATTACAGGTGTGCATCACGATGCCTGGCCTTTCATATATTTTTTTTTTGCTTGAAACTGGTTAAGAAAATATTTGTAGATATTCTACATGCTTGTTACCCATAATCCTTTTGCTGTTTGCTTATTCACTTATATAGTGATTCTGGGTGGGGTAAATTGGTGAAATCTGTTATCCTCTCCCGTCTGAAACTGCCCCTTGAAAAGTTCAACCTTGGCATGTGCAGTCATTTTGGAATAGCAGATTTCTGCCAATTCCTTTAACAGTGCCTTTACCAGACCACATTAACTGTTAGTTTCAGTCATTTTGATTGCTCGCATTATTGTTTTCAACAATGCCCTGGGACACGTGTTTCTTCACAGGTTGAGCCAATTAAGCTCAGGATCATTTATAGCAATATTTTGAGATCAGTTTCTAGGATTACTTGTGATCCCAGGAGGGTTCCTCTTAGCTGTCTCTTTCTGTGGTTCTCTCTGATTAAATGAATTGGGCTACATTTTAACTTACATGTTTAATATATCTACAAGTGTCCTTCCAATTGTTCCACATCACAACTTTGCTTTGAGAATGTCCTTTGGCTAGAACATCCCTATACTCCATGGTAAGTAAAGTCTGCATCCATCGGAGATATTTTATGTTGTGTTATAGTCTGGCCACAGCATTAGAATCTTGAAGTCAGGCAGTGGAACTTGAGTAGGGCAGTGGTACATGTCTCTCTGAATGAGACTGCCTTAAGAGCTGGTTGTCAGCCAGAGCAGCATTGTGTTTTATTCTCTGGCCTGAACAACTGGTTTCTCTTGGCATGGGTACTCAATTTAACAGTCAAATGAGGATGACAGCAACTGGGACAAGGGTAACCTCCACATGTTGGACCCCTCATGTTAAGGGAGGGCTGAAGAAGATGGTCCTCCCATTGCAGCTACACTTGCCCAGAATTTAGCCTCTACCACGAGTAACAAGAGGCAGAATAAGAAGTGCTGATATCCTGCCCCTCCCAGGAAAACAGCACAGTCTTCCAACAGGGAGCGGAAGGGACAAAGATGCCTGCCTTCAGTGCTCTACCAACTAGACTTGGCATTTCCTTAAAGCTGAAGTAGCAAAGGGGAAGGAAGGCTGATAAAACAGCACAGACCATTCCATTCTTACCAAATTTGTTAATCTTTCTTGAGCATTTTAAAAAAAAATTTCCCATATGCTCTTAAGGCTATTTGAAGAAATTTTAAAATAGGTATGTATGCACACACATGTATGCTTCATAATTTTCACCAGTTTTACTGGGAAACAGATCCTTGAAACATCTCAGGTTGCTATGCTAGAAGTGGAACCTTTATGGCTTTCTTGAATTAAGCAACTTATGAGTTGTTATTCTCCAGGCAACGAGAGGTGGTCTATGCCCTGTCATATTAGTCTTTGTATTTCTTGATTCTTTATTGATCAAGAGGGATCTGCAGCAACAGCATCCCTTCATTTAGGTGTGCAGTGGAAATTACCTTTGAAAATCATAAATATGGTTTCTGTCCTTGACTATTGGAAAGCAATGGTCTTTACCTTAGTCTGTCTAAGACATTCAATATGCCAGTAGAGAGAGTTCAGTTTGATACAGGGAATGAAAACAGAATGGCTAAGGTATGTTCCAAAATGGATTTTGGAACCCTTTAACAGGTTCAAAGCTAGCCTTACATGAGGGAGAAAGAATAGCCCAAATTTCTTTTCTTTGTTACCTAGAATATTAACAACTTAATATTCTTTCCAAAAGGTGAAAGTCTTGAGACTTCATGACAGCCTAAGATATAAAGTACAGTTGCATAAGGTTGTTTATTGCCAGTTAGTGGCAAAAAGAAAGAACATTTAGGGAGAAGAAGAGATAGTTTTATATATTTTAGGATTTCCATGACCTGGGGCAAAGCAACAGGAGGGGCATAATGTTAAATACACTGAGAACTGAATACAGAGCTCTTAAACCAGACGAGCTTGGGAATCTGGGAGGAGACGGCTGTGTAACAGGTCTCATTCACTACAAGGCAAACTTCTTTGGGGTTAGATGGCATAAGACAGAGAGAAATATTTGTTCTGAGTCACGGATGCTGAATTGAGAGTCAGTTAGCCAAGGCATCTGTTGGGGAGCATAAAGGCATGGCATGGGTTGGAGATCAACTTTTAGGCCAGGCGTTAGGTAGGGGGCAAGGCATGACTCAAGTCTGGAGGCGAGGAAAGCAGAGAGCAGATCAAGTCATCAAGCAGGAGATGCCAGAGCTCCCTGGGAATGCTGCCAAGCCAGACCAGAATCAGATCACAGAAACAGTAGACACCAGGGCCCAGGGAACAGAGCACATCATGTCAAGGAGTGCCAGATGTCGACCAGTATGCCACCAAGGATGGACACCAGGCTAGAGTCCCTCCCAACTTTTCTACCTCCAGCAAAGTCATAGGATCATTAAAGCTCACTTCTCTACCCCTCCTACAGGTGACCACGATCTTAAGCAGAGGAGCAGATGAGAGTGAGTCTTTATGAGAATTTGAGCATTTCCACCCAAGATTAATGAAGCACACTAAAAAGACTATTTAAAATAAAAGAGTGGATGGAGGTTGTTTATTTCAAACATTTTCCCCTGACAACCAGTAGTAATATAGACAGCTGCAGAAAAATAAAGGAGCTGAATTCTCTCTGCACTTCTGATTTATAAGGTGAGTAAATTCTGCAGCAACACTGCAAGTCCAACAATGAATATGAGTATGCCGACACATAATAAATATCATCTTTCTCTCCGCTGCCCTTTATTCTTCTTACACCAAAGTGAGAATTTTTTTCCAATATATACTTGTAGCCACCCACCAACCAAACACCCTTTATTGGCGGTAAGTATACCAAAATAGGTCAAGGCAGGGCCATAATTTTCTTAGATATTATGGAAACTGAACAGAGAAGAGGTAATTTCTCTGCCTGGCCCCTCACAACTAACACAAGGACTTTGACATGGGCCTAACTAATAGGCTGGCAGGCTGCTCATGAGGTCTGTAGGGTGCAATGTCAAGCTACTGGGGAGCTGGGGTTTCAAGGCAGCAATGACTATAAAGTTTAAATTCAAAACATGAAAGATTGTATCCAGTGACATGAGGTCCTGGAGGTTCAGTTTTTCTCACAAGGCAGGTTCATTTGGTGACCTTGTTGTGTTAGCTGCTGTCTTAGTCCAACTGAGTTATCATAAAAAAATACCATCGACTGGACGAGTGAAACAACAGTGATTCATCCGTTCCCCGTCTGTAGACTGGAAAGTCAGAAGTGGAAGCACTGACCTACTTCGTGTGTAGTGAGGGCTTGCAGAGCTGTCTTCTTGCTGAGTACCCTTACGACCGTGGTGCGGTGTATGCACACAGAGAACCAGAGAAATGCCTTTCTCTTCCTCTTTTTGTAAGCACAACCATTTTACTCCATTAGGGCCCTACTTCTGTGACTTCCCTTTACCTTAATTATCTCTGAAAGGCCCTGTCTCTAAGTATACTTAGGAGTTAGAGCTTCAGTATATGAATTCAAACCATTGTAGCTGCCTAAATTCCTTTCTATTTTAAATTACTTTTTTTCATCAGTTCTATCAAATATCTCATTTCTCCCCCTCCGAAGTTTGTTTTCTGTTTACGTTAATCACAGTTAGTTTCTATTGTGGGCAACCATGAATTCACATGATATAGAAATGTGTATCAGAAGACAGTCACTTGGAGAATTGGCACTGGTTGTCTGTCCTGGCTGGTGTTAAAAATGAAAATTCAGTTAGCATTCAAGAAGGGTGATCTGTCAGCTGTAACAAATCACCAAACAATTCTTCTGTGAGGATCTTTAATGAAATGTCAATGGACAAGAAGGATTTTAAGGGACCAAATTGTGACTGCTGTGTAGTAGTGTGAATGGTGTGAAGAATTTAAAGACACCAGATGAGGTAGCTACCTCTCATAGGACTGAATAGCTTAAAGAATAGATAATAAACTCAAATCTCTATAATTTAACCAGGAATTTCCCTGGTTTTCATGAAGAATAGATGATAAACTCAAATCTCTATAATTTAATCAGGAATTTCCCTGGTTTTGATAAATGTCTACAAAAAACATTTCTCCAAAATAAAAGTTTAAATTCTGTTGGTACCTGAACGAAGTCTATTGAATTGCCAGTGTCACCAGGTGACTCATATATAAGTGAGAGCAACGATCAGGAAATAATAAGAAATCAAGTGTAGGTGAGAATATGGAGGTGAGGAGTACCCCAAACCACACTCTGCACTAAGCCTTGCTTGACAGGCAAGATGATTCTTTTTGTCTCTCTCATCTTCAGTGAGGGCTGAGCCCATGTTCTGGCTTTTTCCTAAACCTCACCTTTCCCGAACAAACACAGTACATCACGTCCACAGTGCGGTAGAGTAGGCTATGTTTGATATGTACAACACCTAGTTAAGACTAACGTAAGTCAAAGGATGTGTGCAGAAAAATCTTTGAAAATACAAGAACCTGCTATATTTGGAAAACTTCTATGGGTTGAGTAGTCTGCTAAATTCCAAAGTATATGGGGAATAATTGTTTCTCTGTATCAAAATTCTTGGTGGTCCATTTTGGCTTTTTCAAGCAACGTATTCAACAGTTGCATTTACTTATTCAATGGTAATTTAAAAAAAAGGTAATTTAAAAAATTCTACTGTAAAGTTGCTACACTACTTGGATACTATGGTTCAGCTGATCCAATGAGGCCTTGAGTGTCTGTATAAAACCAAACAACCTCAAGGAGAGGGATTACAGAAGAGGTCTCCAGACTTTAGAACAAGGGTAGCTTCTTTACTGTATTATTGCTCTTCTTTTGAGAGACAGATCTTCATTTGCTTCTGGGCCAGAGCAGAAACCAAGCCCTAACAGCGATACACCAGATGACCACAGAAAAACAAACTACACATTGTACAAACTATACATATGTTAGAGTAGTATCTGGTCCACCTGGCTATTACTCTAGTGAATGCACTGCTTCCTCTATAGCATGTGTGAATATTTTACATGGGGCTGCAGTAAACAACACACAAGTCAGCTATATGTGCATTCCCTCGCCTTCCACAAGTAACTCCCACCTCAGCCAAAGAGAAGTAAGTGTGATTATCTGTCTGAAAAGAAAACCTTTGGGCCTGGACTCTGGGAAGGTCTAAGCCAGTGGTAGTGAACTTACAGCATTCCTTTTAAAACAAAATGTTAATGTGGGAGGTTTTTTTAATCTAAACTAAAAGATAATAAGCTTATTTTGAGACTAACATTCACATGGATGTTTACTAAGATTTGATTTACTGTAATGGCACCATCCCTGGACACTCAACAAAATATTTAGCATGAGGTTTTTGCTTTGCAATATTAAGTCTGCCTAAAGCAAGATTAAGTCTGCCTAACTGGTAGCCAGAAACCAGTTTACTTACTAATCTAAATCAAGAATCAAACCTTGAAAGCAAAGCTCTGCTGACCTTACCTAAAAAAGTGACTCAGAGATAGGGAAAACAATCTCTCTGTGTTTCTTTCTTCCTCTCTCTCTCTCTCTCTCTCTCTCTCTCTCTCTCAAGCCAGATGTTTTTGAATTTTGTCTCTTCAAAATTTTGAATTTGAATTTTGTCTCTTTAAAAGCCTGAAACATCTATGTTTTTATAGATAGTCCATCTGCTTTCGAATTCCAAAAAAACTTGCTAAGATGACATGATAATAATGTTTTCAAAGAAAACTAATAGGACAGGAGAGGATTTCTCAATCCTTGACCATTGTTAACAATAGGCCTCCGGGCTTGGCAGTTTGATACTTTAAGCAAATATCAAAGAGGAAGTATCAGACGTATTTTCAAGAAAGCAAATAAAACAAATGCCAATGGAATAGTCCATTTTAATTTCAGGAAAAGAAGCTAAAATAGGATTAGTGTGTATCATCTTACTAAAGACTTCTAATTTGTATCCAGAGCCACAATGACAACCAAACATGAGGTAGTGCTTTTTTTTTTTTTTTTTTTTTTTAAATAACAAGTTCAGTGGCAGATCTAGGGTCCTGAAAGCCAGTTGGGAAGCTTGAATGAAAGTCAGAACACTAAAACCTGTTTTCTCCCATGTTATCTTCAGGTATTTGTGGATTGGCTTCCATTGGGAAATTATATATAAGTATTTCCTGATTTCAGATTTAAGCTTCCAAATAACTACTTACATGGTCTGGAAAATGACCTTACTTGGCATTTTTTTTTAAATCAAAGAATTATACTTGTGAGGCCAACAGATATGATAAGATTAAAACTCAACTTTCAGCAGTTCAGAATTTCGTTTTAACTGCAATCCCCCCTCACCTCCTATGGAAAGAGGGAGGCTAGGGGAGCAGCAGAGATGGAAATAACTGACTAGGAAATCAGGCCTGGGCTCTGGGACCCTTTTCACTGCAGGAAGACAGCTTGAAAGGGTCTTTGAAGGGGGACTCTAGTGCTCCCCACTCTGAGATGACAGGATGAGGGTTATGTTTCTTGCCCACCTAGAGGTATAACTTTGCTGCAGTCCAACATCTAATGCCTGCTTACATGTGGTTGATGTCATAAAAATAGGGTTACTCCAAAGTGCCATCGTTCACCTGGGGGAGTTCCATGTAAGTCAGAGAGGTCTTCTCACCCCAGTCCCTCTGCTCAGGCATCACGAAGCCAAAAGCTCAGGCTGCCTTTCTGGGTCTGAGTTTCTAAACTTGTAAAATGATGGGCCCCGAGAGACCTGAGCAGCCTGGAGCAGGAGCCACGGAGCCCTTGACTGGCTACAAATGCAACTGAACTGTGTTTTTACTTTTATTCAATGGTAATCAATTTAAGTTCAAATTTAATAACTGATGCTCAATTCAATGATTGGAAAGCTTTTAGTATGTTTGGAATAATAGTATTATATGAATCTACCTTTTAAATAGTAAAGCTTATGAAATCTAACCTTAGTCAAGTATTTCTGATTAGAATTTTGTGCTTGAATTTGGATACAGTACAAATTTCTATTGAACTGCACAGAGTTAGACTATTCAAATTCCCCACAACAATCCTATCTCTGCTTACGGCTTCTGAATGAGCATATACCAGAAAAGATGGGAAATCAATATCCAAACTCTACTCTCCCTGCCAAGAAATTATATTTTCTAAAAAAAAAATGTCAAGGTAAAATGAGAGCCTGCCTCAGCCACCTCACACACCTCTCCCAAACACAAAGTGCTCTACAGAGCATCCTGGACAGTAAAAACTCCTCCGTCCTGAGTCATCCCAGGCTGCCTGGGTACTGTTCTCCTTCAGTTCTCCTAAGTGTCATAGTCACAGGTAGTAGCTAATACCTGCACCAGGCTACAGAGGCCTGGTTGAAATGGAAGCATCACCTCCTGTCACCACAGAATCTCAGCCTGACGACTTTTTCCCAGTAACCTAATAAAACCAATGCAAATTTGTTGTATGTGTCACCCATGTTACATGACATGCAATGAGTATTTCTCCTTCCTCTTTCTTATACCTGTAGTTCCTTCTCATTCTTCATTTCTTGCATTGATGTTAGGCTGTGGTGTCTTCTGTTTGCAGGAAAGAAGTGAGGGGCCTTCTATTCTAAGTTTATTCTGTGTGGATTGAGTTTGCCATGCCTTTGTTCTCTCTCCATGTTGGGGGAACTTCCTGGGAATGGTGGTTCCTGCTCCAATCCCTATTGGAGGGAAACCCACAGGCAGTTGTGTGCTGGTTTATCGTTTTGTAAAGTCCTATGCCTACGTTTTGCTTGATCCACAAATCTCTTATGTCAAGTTAATTTTGGTATCAGGATGTATGTTATACACCTCCCTCTCCTCCAATGACCTGTGTCTTTAGCTGAGTTCCTCCGAGAAACTTCAGTGCGGGTCCTCCTTTATTCAACCACGTTTTCATTGTTGTCTGTTGAGCACTATCTTTGAGCCACACTGTGTGCTGAGCATGAAGGTGAAGAACACAGACCTTCCCCTGAAGGAAATCATTGTCTAAGAGGTAAGACGTGTAAGTAATCATGCAGCATAGAGTGATGAGGAGAAAACAGATTATGTCTGCATAGGAAGAGGGATGTCAACCAGAGAGGAAACACCAGGGAGCCAAGTGTTAGGCACACTCCTGAAAGAGGACCTCAGGAGAGATGCATTCAGACAGGGACATCGCCTGTGCCAGTGCATGGAAGACTACTTTGCTTTTCCTTGGATGAAACGAGGCATCCAAGAGAACTAGACAGAGGGGTCGGCTGAGATGAGAGCACACAGTTCCTATTTATAAGATACCACAAAGAGGAGATTCAGAGAACTCTCCAAACCACCCACTCTTTACAGAAGTTTCCTCTTCTTTCCTCCCATTCAACTGACATATTTCCAGCAGGTTAAGAAATTCTCATTTTGCCCAGGACTGTACAGAACCTGGATTTTTTGATTGTCTTTGTCCTGGCATCGTCTTTGTCCTTCAACAGCATTTTGGGGAGCTTGTTGTGAGCAGTCACTTAGTTACCGTAATAAATGTGGCTCCGTAACCTCAGGATCTCAAGGACAGTCCAGGGAAAATATTAATAATAGGCAAAGCAGAGGCAGCTTGGCAGGGAACCATAATTTTTTTTCTTTCCCTACTACTTGGAAATAGAAAGCATGTGTTTACAATGTTTTGGGGGTAGAGATCTCCTGCTTCAAATCAGCTTTTCTGCTTCTTTCCATGCAACTAATGACTTGCACAGATGAGGAAGGTCTAACATATTTGAAAGAGCAGTATTCATGGGGACTTTATTCCTAAATCTTCCTAGTTTAAATCATTCTTTGGAATATTTCTTATAGCATGAATACCGTGGAGAGAGTATTTGTTACAGTGCACAGCTGAGAAAGGAGACTGAGGCTTGGAAAAACCCAAACTACCTTCCTCTTCATTTTGAAAAATAAAACTGGGAAATACATAGGAAAATGAGTTCGCTAGCGCTCCTTACTAGAGGCAGAACATTCAGTGCTCTGAGATCATTAGCTTGAATAGGATTACATTTCCCAGTCAAACAGTGACTTGAAAAACAATCACTAAGCCTTCATATATATTTTGGAGAATAAAGAGCTAAAGTGGATCTTATATTTACAATGGCTTCAAATATTATCCATGCAAGCATCTCACTGGACCATAAAATTCAGTAGTTAGTTATTTCCTGCAGCTGAAAGCTGCAGTTATCATAAAAACGTTGCCATGGCTCAAACCCCAAATTGAGAGCCAACTCAAATCTGCTGCATGGTGGGACCTCGATGCTGGCTGCTCAGTCCCCGCCTGTCAAGCGCCTTCACACAGCAGGTGAAAGGTGGGCACTGGGCATCCTCGACAGTCAGGCGGCTGAGCGACTACGGGCAGCCAAAGGTCAGGCATCACCTGTGGTGACAGGACAACTTGCTGAGCCCCAATCTAAAGGTTCTCCTGCATGAATTCATCAGGGGTTGCTTAAACGTCAAGAGCTATGATAGCTAGCTTTGTGTTCAAATCCGTATTGTGGAATTTGAACCATCTGAATGCCCACCGCCACAAGAAAGCTCTACGGGTCTTGTTAACAAAACAGAAATAACTTCTGCCAATAGCTGAGAAATAAATTCCTTCTTTCCTGCTGCTTGGACCACAGCATAATGAGGGCTCCCAAGCTCTCTTTGCAGTAATAAAATGAAATGTACAGGCTTTTCCTTTTGATGTGCTCCAGTTTAAAAGTTTAGAGCTGATGCCTTTTCATCCTTAATTTATCTTCCCTTGTAAATATTTCTGTACCATTTCCAGTATCCTAAGTATACACATTTTAAAAAAATAATTCACTCCTTCTCTTATTTCAGTTGTATAACTTTATGTTATGGGTCAGATTTTGGGCTAAATAAACAGCTCTGCTGCAGCTCTGCAAATACCTCTGGCAGCAAATTACCTCAAAAAATGTTTTGGTTGGGTGGTGAGGTTGTTTTTTAATGACTTTCCTGTTCTTGTCTGGAGGCCCAAGGATAGAGCTCCCTAAGGCTTTTCTGACTTTGTATTTTCCGCCACATTAATAATAGGTCTCAGGTTTGTGGGTTGGTATGCTTAAAATTTCACCACCAGAGGGTGCTACTAGCTCGTTTCTAAAATTCACTTCACTACAAGGCTTAAACAACAGAGGCCTCGCTACCAAAACACTGTTTCTGGGTCATTAAGGAGGAAAGGTCTCAGCAGCCCTATAGCAGTGCTGAATTTCAAGGACTAAGATTTCACTCTGATTTTGATTTTATGTATTGCATCAAAATTTAAAATCTCTGTAGCTTGCACAAACCAAACTGCACTGGTATATACTCCTACAATAAACAAAACAGTAAATGCTAAACAGCTTTCAGTATTTGGGGTTTTGTTCAAAATTTACTGCTTACCAGCAAGGAACCCAAAATTCTAATGTCTTCTTTGCCACCCTAAACAATAACACTGCATAGAGTAAAGAGAGAATTTGCTTTGCTATATCAATTTACCCTCTAGCAATGTAACTTTCACTTAACATATTTTCAGTACGCACATCTTCCTCCTTTAATTTCATGCAATTTTGCTTTGAAATAATTTTTTACTTCTAGGAAGCATTCTGACATCAGTTTTAATTTCTTTCATTAGTGTCACTTTGAGATTTGCTGAGATTTGTATGCGAATTTTCCACTTCGTATTTTCTGGTATGCACAAAGATGTTATGGAGTTCAATTCCCATTCAACTATGTGCATCTTATATGGAAACTATTTTTAATTGAGGGTAAAAACTCTTTGTTACTTGAATTGGCCAACCAAATCTGTGATCAGCGAAGTTCTCTGTAAAGCACTAGATTAAAGATTTTAGACTTTACAAGTCACAAGATCTCTTTCATACCTACTTAATTCAACGCTTTATTAGGAAAGTAGGTGCACAAGAAGGGCGGCAGCTAATTTCAATGACACTGTTTCTAGACACAGGTGGTAGACTAGTTTGCTGGCCCCTGCACATGGTCAGTGTTAACACATACTTCTTACTGAAGTCATGAGCAAAGCTGTCTGTTATACAGTACTCTGACGATTTTCACTTCTGATGATTTTTTTTCTCCTCATATAATTTTAACCTAGTGAGATCTAACTAGTATATCTGTGTGTCTATATCTCATGAAGATCTCTTAGGATAGGATATGAAATCAGTGAGAATTCTATTACTCCAGAGATAACATGGAAAGTAAACAAAAGACTTAATTCACCTTCAGACTGATGTGTAGCGAGAGGGGTCTGCGTCTCTTTGGAGTAGGACACTACTTCCCGGGGCAGGAAATCCACCTGTGTAACCTTCGACACGCCCAGCTTATGCAGTCTTCTTCTGTAAATAACAAAGGGCAAACACTTAGGGAGAGAATATCTTCATTCCAGAAGAGCTAGCAGGACTAAAACAAAGCACCAAAACCTGAAGCCCCTCGAACACCCTCAGTTTCTCTATAAGGGGCAAGTCTGCAACAGGGAGCTGGCCCTGGGCTAGCAGTCAGGACCTGGGAGTTTCAGCTCACTTCAGCCCTCATTGGCTAGGTAAGTTTCTCATGCTGACTCTCAGCTTTCCTGTCTCTGAACAGTCTTGGTCCAGCTCAGAGACTCCTTCCACTCTGAGCATCTCGGACTCTGCTTGGTTAAAATGTATGAAGTGAACCTTCAATGATAATTCAGGATTCTAGTTTCCTAGGCAAGAGGGAAAACAATTCCCCAGGGTGATGCATATTTATTATGTATCGTAAATATACTAATATAAACAGAAAAAGTAATTTTTCCTAAGTTTGAGGAAAAAGACAAGTGGATTCCCGGGGGAGTTCCTCTGTCTTTATGAAAGTAGTGACGGAATCCTATTCCAAGGAGGAGGATAGCAATTCTCATTTCTCAGAGGAGGAATGATTGCAGATATGTGTATGAATATTTTTAAAGACACACTAGTATAGCGCAGATGAATGACGAGGACACTGGACCAGGAGTGATAGTCTTAGCTCAGCATTCCAAAGCTAACTGTGATTGTGTTTAAAAAAAATCATTGCCGAATATTTATATAACACTGCAAGTGTTTCCAGATGTCTTCATGACACCTCCGTGAAGTGTGGGGCGTATACTAGCGCCTCAGTTTTATAGTTGAGTAAAGTGAGATCCAGTTCAAGAACATGGCCAAGTGCCTTCAGCTCATAAACGGTGGAAATAGAGATAAAAATATTATTGATTCCCAACTGCACAGGTTGCTAACCAGAGACCCCTTCTTATCCCTTTCTCCCATGCCAAATTCTCACTTAGAGTTCTGGAAGGTGAGTCTGAAACAGCATAAAAATATGAAGTGCTCCTCCCAAGTCACTCAGGAAACAGCCAATCTGGAGGCAGAATCAGCTGGTGGGAAACAGAGACTCTAACTCCCCAGTCACCAGCTGTGTGCATCTTACACTAGTTTCTAAGCCCTCCATGCAAATGGAGATAATAGCGCCCTCTAACACAGTTGGTATGGCAGTCTGTAAGTACTAGCACAAACTTTATGCATATATCATATGTATTTACACATGTGTGCATACTTTTTACAGGTGAATCTTAAAACCATTTCTGGAACATTATTTTATGAACATAGATTTAGGTGTTAGTAATGAGAATAGTCTACCATATTTCTTAAGAGTTTCCAAGTATAGATACTTGAGTGTGTCTCTGTGAGAGGAAATAAAGAGGTATAACAGCAAGCTAAAAGCCCACGTGCTCTAGTTGTCTAAGATCAATAGAAACACACCCTGTTCACATTATTGTGCTTCGTTATTACCAGCAGATGGCATAATCTCCTTTTTCTCTAAATCATTATTATTAGTAACAACATGAGAAAGATGCATACCACAGCTAGAATTTCCTTATAAATTTCCCAAGTATTCTATCTAGTTCAGTATAACGTCTTCATTTCTATGAGTTGACAAAGCAATGAGGTAAAATCTCAGATGTGCACAAATGGATAAACACTTCCTTGGAGAACAAGCCTTGCTGGCTGTCAGTGGTTTAGACGCAAGCCTGACCCTGACCACAGCCCAAGCTCCGTCAGGCCTCGGCCACTGGGGTCCAGCACTTGGAACTCTGGACCACAAAAATACGCAGCGGGGTCAGGCCAGGTTCTCTGTGTTCCCTTGCATACAAGCTTCTCACACTAATTCAGGGAGAAGCACAAAAAATGTACCAGCAGAAGTATTACACAAAGGGAAAAGTTCAAAGAGCTATTTTAAAGCTTGGATGAGAGCAGAATGTTTTCCTCCCTGAAGCAGGTCTTTCTGATGCATATGGAGAAGAAAACACATATGGACACCCCAGGTCTGCTTGAGGCAGAGCCCCTTCTGCTGGTTTAGCCTGGTACATCTTTCTAGGGCCCCACTAGGTCAGCCTTCATCACGAAGTTCAAGCAGGCTTCTCCATCACTTCAAGATGAGACCACTCTAGCCTAAAGTGCTCATTGTGGACTCTAAACTTCCATGGGCATCTGTGTGAGGCCCGGGGTCCCCAAGCTCTGGTTAAGCCATACCTGCATCTCATACAGGGATTCTGGGACCTACACTGATGGCCCATCTTGTTGGGTGACCAGAAATAGGCACTGGGTTGTAGGAGGCTGATTTATAATCTAATAATCCATCAAGACATATTAAAATCAACCAGGGAGGAAGCATAGCAAAGAAACTCACACAGACCTGGTTCACATCCTTGCTTTGTCACTTATCAGCTGAATGAAAGGTAGATGCCAAGTGAGAAGCCCATCTAAACCTCAGGTTCTTTCTTTGGAAAATGGGTATTAATTACTGAACATGAAGAGCAGAGGAAGATAATACTTGTAAAGCATGTCGAATGGTGCCTGGCGGATGATAGCTCATAGCTTCTCTTGTCTTAGGCTACTCTACTTTCAATTTAGCTTTTTTATTGATCATAACAATGGTCATACATGTTAAAAACAACAACAACTAGAGAGGGCAGATTTACGAATGTTTTAAGTTCAAGATTCTGTAAAACAGGATAAAGATCATTTCTGCTAATGAAACAGAAGAACCACACTCCTAATATTTTTAAAAGTATTTTTAATATGAATTACTTTTAGCTGCTTTAGACATTCCATGGACTTGCTTTAATCCAAATACCACTGAAAAACTGCTCAATTTTCAAAATTTAACTTGAATGAATAAGGGTATCCCACTGAAACAAAATGTTTTCTTGTTTGAATAATTACGGAAGAGTTCCAGCCAATTCTATCCTGGCTGGGCCTATCAGTTCAGGACTCCACTTGGGGCTGGTCACTCTCAGTGTTCTCAGTGTCCTACATTATGCTAAATGTGTGGATCTGAGGTGTGGCGGTGAATCTCCATCAAATGATTTATAAATTTAAAACAACCCCTTATATGACTATTTAAGGGTACTAGTAGATCACTGTATCTTTCCATATAAGCTCTGAATTAACTAAACTGAATTTATATTAAATGCTTTCATTTTTGTGGCTATTTTGCTGTGTTTTACTGTTTATAATTTGCTAAATATTCATGTTCTAACATCACACTGAAGAAAACTGAAGCTCAGTGATGCTAAAAAGATGTGCTCTACTGAGTAATAAGTATGAGCTTCCAAATGTTGCTGTATTGACCTCTTTCTACCTTTTTCTTTAATGCCTCATAATCATCCACTCACAGAGGCCCAGTTCTTACAACTTAACATAGCGGTGTTTATTTTATAAGCACACTAAGGGGTTCCTGAGAAGCGGTGTGGCTTAGATTATCAGGGCACTATACAGTGACCCCCGCCCTGTCCCAGCTGTTCCAGGACTTGCCAGAAGGTGGCTCCCTTTCATGGCAAAACCCTTGCTCCTACTTCCCGTCTCAACTGAGTCTTTCTTCACTGCTGGGATTCTCATGGACCCGCCCGGTTCCTGAGTGTCTCAGCTGATCCAGAACACACATTTACACAACCTTGTGATGTACTTTCTTTAATTGCCCTACATTCATTATTCATTCATTATCTGGAAGTTATTTTCACAGCTGACAAAATTATTGTATCTGTGTTTTAACAAATAAAGTAGTTATTGTCTTGAAGTGTATGAACATTAAGAATATTTATTTTTGATCAAAGCCTTAGCATCTCATCATCCTTTCATTCAAAGATGCAACAGAAACCCTAATATTATAATATTATTGTAATTCCTTTGCTTTCCAATTAGGATATGATCCCATCCTGGCTTTTCAGTTCTGACTCTGGGAGACATTTCCTGCCACCCCACCACCCCTCCTGCATAGCCTATGCCTATACACTGGACACAGGTACATGTGACTGCAGTCATTCATTTTCATCTCTGTCTTTCCTGACTTTACATGTTTCTCATTATCTCTGCATCTTGGAGCTTAGTTCAGTGTCATATACAAAGCAGACACTAAATAAATGTTTGAAGAAGGAAGGCGTGGGGAAGAGAAAAAAAGAAAAGAAGAAAGTAGGGGAGGGAAGAAGGAGGGGAGAAAATATTGAAGAATGTTATAAAGAATGTTATAAAGAAGAATGCTATAAAAATATAAGTGAAAATTTAAATGATCTATGTCCTGGCTCTTACGTCATTATTAGTAAATCATATATATACACACACACATATATACATATATATTTATAGATAGATATACTGCCTTGGTAGTGCATTCCAAAATTAGAAGCTTTAATGAAAAGTTAAATTACTAAACTGAATTTACATAGGGTTTCCCTTAACTATATTCAATATCATCTAAAAAGTACAATAAAGCTTCATTTGTATTTAGATTCATTGCAATCAATGAGAAAAACTCAAACGGCAGCAGCCCTGGTGCAGAGGCCTGCAGAGCTCAGTTCCTGCACAGCAGCACCAGCCCCAGCTGGGAAGAGGCCAGAAAGCAAATCCCAAAGTTCCTGAACCAGAAGCATTGTGGGTGGAGCAATCTGCATTTTAGTAAGCCTGCTCACTCCCCTCTCCCCAGTTCTGGGAATACTGATATCCATGAAAGGATGACTAACACTAGCCTAAAGATGGTAGATAATGGAGAGACAGAAACTTCAGTGATTTTTAAAAAATATTACTTGGCGTTCCCCACCCAGTAGCCCAGTCCCAAAGGATGTGGCTTAGTGTCACTGACAGAAAAAATTTTTGGATTAAGTTTATGAAGCTCTATGAGGCAGCTCAGGTGCAAAGATTAGCGAGAAGGCAAAGATGAGTGCTAAATAGATTGGTGTGCACAGAATATGAATAAAAGGCTTGGCTCTGTCCCAAATCTAAAGCTAGAAACTTAGGAGTCTCAGACATCCTGGGCGACAAACAGGACAATGGATCCCTCACAAGTTGACTTGGCATTGATTTAAAGTGGCATAGGGCTCATCTTTCCCCAAAATTGGGGCTTCACTGCCCCCTAAAAGTCCTGGAAGCCTCTTCTCTACCTAGTCTTGTTAAACACCAAGGAACCTTGTATTTTACTGCCAAAATGGGTGTGTTTCTTCTGAAAGGAAAACTGGGTCTCTGGTTCACGACTAGAATAATCCATTCCACCGAAGTTGTCCCCACTGGTCCCTGACTGAACATTATGGACCACAGGAAGAAAATTGCTCTCTTCATGAGTCCTTGTCCTCATTCCTCTGCTTGTTTTTGATTCAGTTGAGATTTCTGTCTACCTACCCACCAGGTTAGTATGGCTTTCTAGCTACTTACAAAGTTTCATGATCTGAGAAAGAGGAAGGCTAAAGTACGACTTAAGTGTAGTCCATGATGTCTACCAAAGCTGAAGAAATGCAGACTTATCTCCAAACACTAAATAGTACACTGGCCTGTCATTAAGAGCATGGGAAATACATATACTCACTGGAGTTTTGATAAATTATATATAATGAGGTTCTTCTCCAGTTCAGAAATGAAAGAAAATTCACCAAAAAAAAATTGGTATTTTAAGACATTACTAATATTCCAACACTATTTTTAATAGGACAGGGAAACACCTTGCTGAACAGCGTTGGTTGCAGAGGGGAGGATTCTGACTTTGTCTCTCCTCTTTGCAAACACCCTCATCCCTTTCAAATTCAAGGACAAGGGAACTTCGGTTTGTGAAGCTGCTGCACCTTTATCCTGACCTACAGAGGAGAGGTGCTGTTTCCTGCCAACATGTGGAGAGCTAACCAAAAACCCACTGGCTTTCAAAGAAACCACTGCTTAGTTCCTTTAACAATAAAGTTAAAGAATTAAAGTGTAAAGATAATTTCGACAATGTCAAGACCTTGGTGGGGGCGCGATGGAGGGTAAAGAGAAACAAAGCTCTTTGTCCTTCCTAGACTTCAGATCAAGGCAGCCTTAATTTTCTTTTATCAAAATAAAATTCATATGGAATAAAACCCCTGACTCCCCTTGTATACAACTGAGTGGTTATGGAGCTAGTCACAAAGTTGTGCAACTATTACCACTATCTAATAATACAACCTTTTGTTTCCCCAAAAATACACTTCGTACCATTTGGCAGTCAAATTCCATTCCCCATTTCCCTAGCCCCTGGCAACTACCAATGTACTTTCTGTCTACTTTCATATAAATGAAGTAAGGCAATGTCTGGCCTTTGTGTCTCACTTATTTCACTAATGCCTTCAAGGTCATTAACATAACATGTAACAGGATAGCATTTTTGTTCATCAACGAATAATATTCCATTGTATGGACATACATTATTTTGAATCCATTCATCAGTTGGTAGAGATTTGGGCTGGTTCCACGTCTGGCTATTATGACAAGTGCTACTATAAACATTTGTACACCAATTTTTGTGTAGACATATGGTTTCAATTCCCCCAGGTATGTATTTCAGAGTGGAATTACTGGATCATATGGTAATGCTGTATTTAACTTTTGAGGAACTGCCAAAATGTTTTCCAAAGTGACTGCACTATTTTACACTCCCAGGAAGAATGAGGGTTCTAATTTCTCTTCATCCACCTCATCCCTTATTATCTGTCTTTTTAAAAATCATAGTAGCCGAGTGAGTATTAAGTGCTACCTTACTGTGGTTTTTATTTATATTTCTTTAATGGCTAATGATGTCCACCCTCTTTTCCAGATGCTTATTAGACATTTGAATAACTTTTTTAGAGAAATGTTTATTCAAATTATTTTCCCATTTTAAAATTGGGTCTTCTTTTCATTATTGATTTTTTTTTCTTTTTGAGACAGGATGTCACTATGTAGTTCAAGCTGGCCTTAGGCTCACTTTGTAGCCCAGGTTGGGCTCAAACTTTCAATGATCCTCCTGCCTCAGCCTCCCATGTGCCGGGATCACAGGAGTGTACCACCATGCCCAGCTTGAATTATTTTTATGTACTTTGGAGGCTACACCTTTATGAAATATGTGACTTACATTTTCTTTCATTCTAGTTGCTCTTTCATTTTTTGGTGATGACTGTTGAAGTGTAAAATTTTTCAATTTTCTTTTGTACATTCTGCAGTACTGGGGATTGAGGTCAAAGCCTTCACATGAGTTATATCCCCAACACTCCCTTTTATATTTTATTTTGAGGCAAGGCCTTGTTTAGTTGCCAAGTTGCCCAAACTAAGCTCAAACTTACAATCTCCCTGCCTCAGCCTATCAGAATGCTGTGATTACAGATATGTGCCACAAGTTTGCAGTTTTAATGAAGTCAAATTTATCTATTTTTTCATTGGTTGCTTGCGCTTTTGGTGTATACACAAAAACTGCCTGGTCCAAGGCCCTGAAGATTTACATCTATGTTTTCCCTAGTGTTTTATAATATCCACTCATATATTTTAGATCTTTGATCTATTCTGAGTTATTTTTTGCAGTGGTATACATGAGGTAGGGCTCCAATTTCTTTCTTTATATGCAAATGTCCTGTTATCCTAGGCTTAATTTTTCTTAATGTTCACTGGCAAAATTGAGCACAGAAATAGAGAAAGACTTTTATCTTAAATATTAACCATTGACATTGACTGGACTCAAGCAGTAGCTAAACTTGATGGTGCTGGGATGGATACAAGAGAAGGGAACTCGTTGCCTGAATGCTGGGGGCTCATGAAAGCTTGCAGAGTATCCGAGTATGTCTCCTAGTCCTAGCATGAGAATCACCAACACTTTCCTTAGTCAGATACTTTTTTTTTTTTTTGGTCTTTTTTGAGACAGGGTCTCACTATGCAGTTCAGGCTGGCCTTGAGTTGACATTGTAACCCAGGCTTGTCTCCAACTCACAGTGATCCTCCCGCCTCAGCCTCCCAAGTGCTGGGACTACAGTTATATACTATTTATACACCTACGTTACAATGCACTGATTTCGAGCAACAGTGAGTTATTTTCAGCAAGCTTCATGTTTATGTAACTCACAGTTAGGAAATGTGAAAAAAATAATGTAAAGATGACTGTATCAGTTCTATAGAACTTTAAAAGAATATAACAGTTTGCAGAAATGGCTTTTGATGACTAAGGCATTAAGATTCCTGTTGTGAATGTTTGACAGATACCATGTGCTAAAGCTCAAACACAGGCTTATTTCTGAACAGATGATACCTTTTATGACCTAGTACTGATATTGAGAGGAAAAGATACTAGATCGGAATAAACTGACACTAGATTTTTAAATGTCAGACTTTTAGAAAAGCCAGAATTAAAGTGCTTCAGTCATCTAAGAAAGTCTCCAAATTTTATAAAAGGTCAATCACAAAGAGACCTCAGAAATGGTCCTGAATGACAGTTTCATCATCTTCAATAGCCGAGAGCTGCAATGATGATCGTATATTGATTAGATCTGGTGTGGGAGGCAGGCATGGGTAATGCAGCAGAGCTGGGGTCAGAAGCCAGTGTGCGAGACACTCAGAAGCCAGTGTGCGAGACACTCAGAAGCCAGGAAACCATAAAAGAGGGTGATTGTAATAATGGGAAGTTTCTGGATCAGGGAGGAATCCTGAGAGTCAACAGAGAAAATTAGGAACAGATTTTCAGAGAGACAAGGAGATATTTGGCCAGATGCCAAAGTAAGTCAAGGCCAAAGGAATTTTTAAAAAAGTGTCTGCACTGGGTTTATATTCAATTCTGCTGATTCTTGTTTATTTGCATGTGGATACATTAAAAGTGCTGCTGGAGATTTAATTTCCTAGTATTGCCTCTAAAATTTCTTTGGATACATTTTTCAGAGATAATGCCATCAGAATAAAGGTGAGAACAGTGCATTTCCCTTTTGTACAATATTTTAGGAGAGAGAAATAATGTGCTGGACATTTGTCCAAGGCCAAGGCCAAGGCCATTTATCAGCAACTGCAAACCATGTTTGAACAAGGTGTTACGCCAGGTCCTTACAACACAAAAAGAATTAGGACGTAGAATGAAAGTATCAAAAGGCACTAAGAATGAAAGGTGGCAAGGAATGACAGCAGCTTGGGGAAGTCACATAACAAGTGGAACAGAGGAATATAAAGTGCAGGTTACTATGCATTTGGATAAATGAAGTATCGCTGAGACTAGCAGGCTCGATCTGAATCTCTATATCCCAGCTCTAACCCAGGTAAGTGGGAATGAATAGGGCCAATGACTCAGCAAGGTGGCCCTGTATACACGTAAGTATGGAAACTGAATGCACACTGTATGTCTGACAATCTAGTTTTCAGGGTAGAAGTTCTGAGGTAGAAACAATGGGATGGGTATTGAGAGAGTTATGCTGAGGCCAGATCATTAGAGATTTCAAATATCAGGCTAAAGAATTTGGTCTAGGTAGACAAGGAGGAGTTGCTGGATGCTACTGACTAAGAAAAGTCATGCTGTTACAGCAGCTATGTGAAATAGAAAAATTTAAATTCATCTCTTGGACAATCAGAGACGAGAAGATATGGGTGGGAAGTGACTGGACTGCCAAGGTGAGTATGGAGAAAAGGGGAATAGAAAAAAGACCTGCAAGACAGAAAGGCATGTTCCGGAGCCAATCAGAGAACGTAGGCACCAATTCAGAGGGAGAATCCAGCAAAACGATGAGTGTGGTCTAATGAAGCATGAGATTTAGTTCAGGGTGAGGACAGATCACTTGAAATGGAAAGAAACAGAGCACTGTGTAGATTCTGGAAAATAACTAAGGGCAGACTTTTGTGATTAACTTGAAATGGACAGGTACAGGGAAAGAAATGAATTAGGGACTATTTCAAAGCTTTACACCTTACCAGAAGAAATTTGTCGTGTAACTGGAAGACACAGAATAACTGAGAGAAAGGTCTGCTTTGGGGTAAGTTCTGAGTACTTTCATGTAGGAGTTTGTGGGGATGAAACCTCCAAACTATAAAACGAAAGCTCAGAGAAGACAAAACTGAAAATATGACCCTTCAGAGCCATCTACTGGGAGTCACCCAAGAAAATGCTGCATCCACAGAAAAAGAACAAGAGAAACTAAATGCACAGAGGATTGTGTAACACGAAAGAGGCTTTCCGAGATGATGAATTTGTTTCCCAGATCCTGTTCTCTGGTATAACTGGACATGGGAAGTGTGACATCTCCAGGGTGGGCTGCTGGAGGTGGGAATGGGAGGCACAGGAGACAAACGGAGGGAGGAGGCACCCCACCAGGGAAGGATCTGGTTCCCTCGCCCCAGACACAGAATGAGCATTCTCCTGAGAGGTGGCTGGGTGGCTGGGCTTTCCCAGCTGCTATGCATTTCCATTCTGCCACATTCACACATTAGGAAGTGTTTATTTCACTTCCATGATATTTGCTTCTGACTGGGCAGAGATAATAGCTTGACTGTTAAAGTATTTTGGCTGAACAGAAGCAAATGTCAACTCTGGTTCAGACGACAGGCACAGCCAAGGGTTTGCCATGAATTTCATAATGCAAGTAAACCCTGTAATATCTCTGGGTTGAAAGAAGAGTCAACATAATCATGGTTATAGTAGAAGTTGGCAACATCGTTGGAGGTTCTGCTACCAAGTGCCCACTTTAGAAAGCAAATTGAAAGTTCAGAATAATAGACACAGATGGTACCTATTTTCTGCAATATTACATACAAATGACAATATGATACAACACATTTTTAGAAATGATGTTTTATTTCCCCGATATTTTTTAACAAGCTCCCATAAACTAAATGAATACAGTTTTCTTAAAGTAACTGAGGATCACAGTAAAAACATACCTCCTTTCCAAATGGCCTTCAGAAAGACAGAAAGATGGACAGATAAGACAGAACGACAGAAAGACAGAAAGCAGCAGCAAGATAGAAAAGAACATCTGACAAACTTGGGAAATAAGCCAAGTTAAAGTTTTTTCATCAAGACTATTGAAGCTATTACTGTTCTGTTAGGCAAATGCCAGCAACTTTAAACTGTGAAAAGACATCAAGAACCGCCTAGCTGTATTTTTCGAACTCCTGCCATCACATCAGCAGTGACTTAGAGAAGCGGCTGTACTTTAACTTTTGATAGGGTGATTTGTTTCACTAGAGCAGTCTGTGGCAGAGCCTGGCGGTAACACTTGGCCAGAGTATTCAGCCAGATTTTGTTGTTTCAGCCAGAACGCAGAGAAGGTACAGAGAAAGATGAGGTCACCACCAACAGTGTCTTTTAAGGACTGAAAGAAATTCTCACTCCATTGAGGAGAGGATCAAACTCTTGTCTGCAACTTCAATCTCCTCCCAGTCTCTCTTTGCTTCTAAATATGCAAACATCCCTAGTAAGGATTTAACATGAGGGGAGATTGAAAAATAGAGTAAATATTTAAATGTTAAGAAAATGTATTACAGTAAAAAACACGGGGCTATTAATTCTCAAAAATACTCCTCCTTAATTTGTTTTTTGGTTTTTTGTTTGTTTGCTTTGGTACCAGGATTAAACTCAGATCCTCATGCTCGCCAGGCAGGTGCTTATGCCGCTGAGCTATATTCACAGACCCACTCTTCCTCACCTTGCACACACCAACGTGCTCATTTTTGCCACTTTCTGAAACAGTTCTGAAAGTCGTCTTTCATGAGTGTCTTTTCAAGGTGTGATAACAAAAATATGGTGAATACTGCTGCCAAACACCACCCAAAGGAATGGCAAGATTATAGAAACATTACAATGCGTCCTCAACCACTTATTTAGTGGATCTGGTCCCATTTGACATCTGTCTTTCCTCCCAAGCCAAAATGACCATGACAAGCAAATGTTTTGAATTGATTAAGGACATGGAGGCAGCCACAGTAGCAACACTAAAAACACTCATGAAAGGGGACATTCAGTCACCAGAACCATTTTAAGTGCAATCTTCCCCTCAAACTTTCCTATTGGAACTCCAAGTTTCAATGAGGCACTTATGTGCTTTACACTTTATAGATTCTTCTTATGGTATTTTAACTTGTGCTTTTTGTCCTATCATTTTTTTTTTCCTTTCAGCACTTTCAATTCTGCTATTTACTTTGTTGGTCACATAGTTAACATAAAATCCAGAATCAAGTGGCAAAACATTTGTTTTATGATCCAAATGGAGCGACAGAGAACACATTTACAGCTGAAACAATGGGCAGCAGTTTGAATGAGAGTACAGTTTATAAAAAACTAGAGTTTTGACAATGAAGGACGCTGATTCATGAGAGAATGGAAACAAGCAATACGAGCTCACTGTTGCCTCCAGTGTATGGCCTTGGAGTTTCCAGGTCATGGTATACAGATAAAACCCAGCAGAAACCCAAAGTATCCCTAAACTGAAGAGAAAGTAGCAAAAGAAGACTGCACAAAGTAAAAACTCAAGTTTGCAAAGGGGTAGCCCTGAGGACTTAGCTCAGTCCTGATCCACGTAGCTATTGAGAGGCGCTACCTGAGGTAATGAAAGAACTAGGTGAAAGCATTACAAACAACAGTCCTGGGCTCTCGTATACAAATTGGAATACAGCTTGTTATCAGACAGAAAGTCCTCAAGATTTATAGGTAATTATTAAGAACACATGTGAGAGTCTTGCCTCAGTAGTAGAATTAACCACCCTTGAACTGAGCACTGTCAAAGGACTAGTTTTAACACATTCTTAAGAACAGGACCTGAAAGAAGAAACTGTTTTCAAGAAAATTAACCACATCTCAGAAGAAACCTCAAGGGATTTTTAGGGATTCAAATATATCCAACACCTAACAAAATAACAGTCACAATGTCTGATATCAATAAAAAATTACCAGCTGATAAGGTTTATATCTAGGTATCCCCCCAAAGTCTCATGCTATCATAGGTGGGGCTTTTTGGAAGTAGCTGGATCTAAAGTATGTGAATGTGGGTTAAGGGTGTGATAATTAAATCAGTCCACTGATTGGTTGAGCATATTTCTGGCACCACCCAGAAGGCTTGTAACCTGGATGAGATAAAAGAGAAAAGCTGTTCGCTCCTTCTTGCCTGTCCTGCTATGGACTGTTTCTTCTCCATGATACATTTCTGCCCTGCTGCCCTCTGCCCTGCTGCCCTGCTGCCCTGCTGCCCTGCTTTGGAGTCAGTTAATTATGACTGCAACCTCTTAAATGATGAGCTGCAATAAACCTTTCCTCCTTTAACTTGTGAGAGTTGGGTATTTTGTGGGAGAACAGCAACAAGATGGCAAAATAGGAGACTTGTGACTCTCCCTCCAGACACAGGTGAATCAAATACATATGCAAATCAATTTCTTCTGAAGAAAAGTCCAGAAATTGGGTGAGAGATTCTTGTACACTTGGATAACTGAGAAAATTCCCATAAAATCAGCAGAAAAATAAGTAGGAAAAGCTGAGACACACTCTCCCTGTAAATCCCATCCCTGGCACTGCACTTTGAAATGAGAGAGGATCTCTCTTATCTTAGCTTCTCTGTGAGGAGTTAAATGTTTGTAACACATCTAATGTCCCAGCTACCACAGAGACTGACTCAACATAATGCAACAGACTGCAAACAGGCAATAAAGACCTACCTCCAGCTTTACTAGGAAAGGGTTAGGCTGGAAATCAAAAACTCTGACCTTTCCAGCTGCTACTTGAAGGTCTGGTTTCTAATTAGCCTACACCTGGAAGTTAACAAGGCAGATAATCACTAGTCCCTTGGGACTGTGGACATTTCTGAAGGTTCTTACAGCTTTACTCCAGCAATGAAAACAAGATTCCAGCTTCTTCCTAGAAAGTTGTACTACACATGATATGTCACTTTTTCAGCTGCTGTATGAAGGTATCACTGCAAACTCACTTATCTTGGAAACTGATGAACTCAGTTCTCCCCACTCACCTGAATTCTACAGAGAACACAGCAGGGTCCAAAATGGCTCTACAGGCTTTTCCTATGACCGCTGCTGCCACCAAGCTTTAGCTGCTTCTCAGTTTCTTCCTGGAAGAGGTTATATTGCACATCGGGTGCCTTTAGTTTCCAGTTTCTACCCAAGGGTTGGCTTGTAACTTGCCAGCTTCTGGGAACTGACAGGGCAGGTAATTACTAGTCCTCGGGAGCTTAATGAGCATGTGGGTGCTTCCTGTGGCTCCAAGAATACTATGCCTAGCAAACCTGTCCCTCAAAAATTAAGGGGAGATAAAGACAAACAAAGGAGTTCACTATCATCGCATCTGCTCTGCAATAAATGCTAAAGGGAGTCCTTCTAGATGAAATGTGGGGGAGAGAAATGCCAAAAAGCAGCACAAGAGCAAAAGAAATCAGGAAATTCATTAGTACAGGTAAACATAGGAACAAAGCCAGAAAACTTTTTCTAAAATGGTGGTGGGTAAGTAACTTTTAGCTCAAGTATAAAACTAAAAGGATGCAAGCATTAAAATTGGTATAACTAAATTATGTTAATAGATACATAGTAAAGATGTGAACTGTGATATCAATAGCACATACTATGGGAATGGAGAGATAAAAGTGTAGTTTTTATGTGTAAGAGAAACTGTTGAAAGGAACTGTTATAACTGTAAGATATTTTATGTGTTTTATGGTAACCATAAAAAATATTTGTGGAACTCAAACAAAAGAAAATATAACAAGCCGTAACAATGCAAACAAGAAAACTCGAAGGAAGACAGCAAGAGAGACTACAGAACTACAAGACTAACAAAAAACAGTTAATCAACTGAGAATAGCAAAGTCTCCTGTCAATAATTACTCAAGTGTAAGTGGTTGAAACCAATATTCAAGCGATAGAGACTGGTTGAATTAATTTTAAAAACAAGATGTGAATATATGACTTCTGCAAGAAACCTCACTTTAAACTTAAAGACACAGACATCCTGAAGGTGAAGGGATAGAAAAACATACTCATGCAACCAGTAATGAAAATAAAGCAAGAAAAGCTACAGCTATATCAGACAAAATAGACATTAAGTCAAAAAAGTCTCTAGAGACAAGGAAAGTCACTGTACATTAATAACAGTGTCAATTCAGGAAAATATAACAATTGTAAGTGTAAAGCCACTAAACGCCAGATATATATCTGGCATTTATTTATATTATATTATATTATATTATATTATATTATTATTTATATACTATATAATATATATTATATAATTATATAATTATATAATTATATAATTATATATATTATATATTATATATTATATATTATATATTATATATTATATATTATATATTATATATTATATATTATATATTATATATTATATATTATATATTATATATTATATATTATATATTATATATTATATATTATATATATTATTATTTATATTATATATAATATAATATAAATATTACCAGATCCAAATGGAGAAATTGGCAGCAATGCAGTAAATAATGGTAGGAGATGTTAATATTTCTTCTTCAGGATCAAGATAGAAAATCATTAAAGAAGCAGTAAACTTGAACAACACTATAGACTAAATGGACTTAACAAACATGTGCAGAAACACTCAGTGTACATTCTTCAAAATATACATTCTTCACAAGTACACATAGGACCTTCTTCAGTATGAATGACATGTTATGCTATAAAACATCCTAACAACTTTAAGAAGATCAAAATCATATCAGCATATATTATAAATAAAATTGAATTAAACTAGAACCCAGTAATAGAAAGAAAACTGGGAAATTCACAAATATACAGACATTAAGCTAAATTAAATTAAACTACAATGATGAACAATGTTTGGGTCAAAGAAAATAATAAAAAAAAACCATAAAAATGAACTTGATACAAAAAGAAATATGAACACAACACACAAACATTTATGGACTACGGGCTGGGGATTTAGCTCAGTGGCATAAGCACCTGCCTGGCAAACCTGAGGCCATGAGTTCGACCCAAGTACCAAAAACAAAACAAAACAAAACAATACCAAATTTATGGATTACAATAGGGCTAATTCCAAGAAGAAGGTTTGTAGGAATAAAATGATACATGAATAAAGAAGAAAGACCTCAAACAATCTAAAGAAAAAATCTAAGACTGAAGTTAGAACAATGAAAGAAATAATATAGATCAGAGCAGAAATATATCAAATATGTGTAATTTAAGTTTCAACTACAAAATTACCAAACATGCAAAGAAGCAACAAACATTATTAAAATGAAGAGCTAAGTCAATACATTGACCAAGAGTTAACAGAGGAAATGGACTAGCAACAAGTATACAAAGCTACATTTCTTTGGATTTTTTAATTTTAAAGGAAAAACAACCAGAAAAATTAAGAAGTAAAGTTATAGCTCATGTCTTCTAAAATATTATAAACATAGGCGATATTAAAAAGATCCAAATTGAATATCTAGAAATTAAAATGTATGACTAAAGATTTACTGGGTAGGCTTCATAGCAAATCAGATATTGCAAAACCAAAGATTAGTGAACAGGAAAACATATTAGTAGAAACTATCTAAAATAACATTCAGATAGAAAAGAAAAAAAATAAATGGAGTAAGTAAGCTGTGAAAAACTACAAGTTACTTCATATACATGTGGTTTGAATTCCCAGAAAAGATGGAAAGAAAAAAATCTGAAAAAAAAAGATGGCTAGTTTCCATATATTTGGCAAACACTATAAACTTACCGATCCAAGAAACTGAACTAATGCCAAATATATGAAGAATAAACAAAAAGTATTCCTTGAAATGCCATAATTACATTTCTGAAAATAAGTGTAAACAAGCACATCATAAAAGCAGTCAGAAAATAAAACTGTTTCCCACAAGGGATTAAATAGAGAGACACAGGAGATATTTGGTAAAAAAGAATATAAGTGAGAATACTTGCAATGTTTTTAAAGTGTTGAAAGAAAATGACTGTTAAAGGAAATTTTATCCTTACTAAAAAGACATTTGAATAATAAAGTTGTAAAAGCATGAGGTTGTGAGTTTGATACCCAGTATCCAAAAATACAGATGTAAAAAAAAAGTAATAAAGACTTGTAAGAAATAAGACGCTTAAAAAATTATACCCTATTTTACTACAAGAAGTTTAAAGGATTTCCATCAGGTAGAAGTAGAAGCATATCAGACAAAATTATGGATTTACATAAAGGAGTGAAGGAGTGAAGGAATCATAAATATGTACAATATGTTGATAAGTATTTTTATTAACATTTAATTCTCAAAAATAATTTTTAATTGAAAAAGTAATGTAGTGTAGTATGTACTTATTATATATATAAAAGTAAAATTTATGATAAAATATTACAAAGACCAAGAGTACAGAATCACATATGTAAATACAATATCTGCTTCCACTTTAAGTAAACTTCCACTTTAAGTAAACAGAAAGATAAATACAATTTTAACACAAAATAAGCAGAAGAAAAGAACTAATTTAGATGAGAAGAGAAATAAATAGGGAGAAAAATAGAAAAAAACTCAATGAGGTCAAATGTTTATACTTGAAGAGATAAAACTGATAAAACTCTAAGGAGATAAGCAAAGTTTATTACTATCAGATAGGAAAGGTGATTATATGTATAGATTTTTCAGATATTAAAAGGATGATAAGTAAATATCAAACACAATTTTAAGTCAATAAATGTTCCAATGAAGATAAAACGGTCGTACTACTTGAAGGATTCAAGACACCAAAGTTTACTCAGGAAAATATAATCTCAATAGTTCCTTTACTATGAAAGTTGTTAATGGATGAATTTCATACTAACAAATATTTAAACAACCACTAAAATTTAATACCATGTCACCAAACACATGATCCACAAAATAACACATTTGTAACTGCAATTTGATGAATTAAAAATGGTTTGCTTTTATAAGGACACTATAAAGAAAGTGAAAAATGCAAGTCACAGACTGGGGGAAATATTTACAAATTTCAAATCAGATAAAGGATAATTTTCAGAATGCATAAAGAATTCTCAAAACTCAATAATAAGAAAATAAACAACCTGACTAAAAAAACAATATATAAAAGCAAAATACATATACAAGCATTTTACCAAGAAAAATATGAAGAAAATAAGCACATAAAAAATAATTCAATAACATTAGTCATTAGGGCAATGCAAACAAAAAACCATAATAATGTACTAGTAAACTCCTTTACTAATGGTTAAAAATTTGATAATATTTTTGTAGTTCAAGTGTTGTTAAGAATGGTATACCCTACAAAAAACGGGCAGGAAAACAAAACATGGTGCTGTCAGTCTAAGTAATACTTGTACATGGAACACGCAGTTTTCATGTGTGAGGACTGCTTTGGGTATGGAAGCTGAAACAAAGATTATTTCTGTGGTAGGCTTTTGTTTGTATTTACATAGTTGTTCACATAGGTTTTTATTTCTGATGTTATCTTTTAGGTTTTGTAAGCAACACAGATGATGTAAAATGATAATGTCTACCCTAAGCACTCATTAAATTTTTGATATTAAAAAAAATGAGGTTGTCAGACACTGGAGATGCAAATGTAGTATACTAAGAAAACTTTGAAAATGTCTTAAATACTGAAATATACATCTGTCATGTGATTTAGTCATTCTACATGGAAGTATTTTCTCAAAAGAAAGCACTCATCTGTAAAAATCTTTGTATGTGACTGTTTGTAGCAATTTTATTTGTAATTGCTATAATTTTAAAATAATCTGAATGAATAAAATAAAACTATGGCATATCCATACAATGGAACACCAGTTGGGAATAAAAAGAAATGCATTATTAATACATATTTGATATGAATACACCTCAATTATTTTGAGTAAAAAAAGGTCAGTCAAAAGAGTCCATCCCACATGACTTCATTTATACGACATCCTAGGAAATTCAAACTAATGTGCAATGAGAGTGGATCATTGTTTTCCAGGCCCAGGCAGCTGTGGGGAGAAACACTGCATTACAGAGGGACGGGAGGAAACTTCCACTCACAAAAGATGGTGTTCACTATCTTGATAGTGATGATAATTTCATAGATGTCTGTATATGTTGAAACACTGACTTGAATAATTTAAACATTTGTCATTTATTTTATATCCATTATACTTCAATACAGCTATTAAATCAGGAGTCACAGAAAGCTACAGACCACAGTGAATCCCATGCCTCTGC